>APFE030439386.1:0-20269 GCA_000404065.3 Pinus taeda | reverse complement strand
AATGTTTTTCGAGGTCATGATAAAATATTTTACGCCATTATTTTGAAATGTTGAAGAAGAAGAAGAAGAAGAAGAAGAAGGTGTTTTCCCAACGTTAACGCTTTTCGTTTTAAGGATGTTTTTTGGACAATTTTTGTGCAAAATATTGGTTTTCACCGCCATTTTTAAAACATGTTGAAAATTTACCCAAGAAAAAAAAAAAAAGAATGCGTTATTCCAACAGCAACACTTTTTGTTTTTAACACTGTTTTTGATGTTTTTTTCGAGGTTTTTTTGCCAGAGTTCCCGTTTTGAGTTTATAGTTCCCGTTTCAAAGTTTACATTGTTGTGGCTTAACACCCGATTGGTCAATGATCTCTATTAAAGAGCATGGAAGGTGATTTGTAGGGTAACTGTTCATGGAAGAAGCTTATGTAAATTTTCATTATTTTATTAATAAATTGCCTGAAGTGGCCATGTTGGCTCATGCCGTGGACTGTTTCCCTCTTTGAGGGTTTTAACCACATCAAGAATACTAGTGTATTGATTTGTGATCTGTTTATGAGCAGTGTCCTTTGGTGTTTTGTCTGAGAAACTTACTTTGTAAATTCCTACACAATTAACTAATTGGCAATAAAATCAATACGAGAAACTAAGTGGAATTTTTATTATATTGAAGAGAAGCACTAGGGTGGAATCTCATCATTTCTGAGATCATAGAAGTTGTTACCACATATTTTCACAAAAAATTTGAATTATGGTGGTTTATCCTTTAAGCTTAAAACATCCTAACTCTCATCTCATATTGTTAAGCAATCAAGACTATAGAATCATGAAAAATCATTACAAGCCAAAGCAAAGACATAAACTTCTCCATAAAATGATTTGAGGGATCTTTGAAGGGAGAGGTAATGTAATAGATATAAATATGAAAATATATATTAATAAACAATAGTAACAATAATGATAAATAAAGGGACACATCCTAACTAAAAAGCAACCTAATCAAGAGACATGACCTATTAACCTTTGTGATTAGTCAATGTTGCAAGTACATCGTTGCATGGCTTGTACATCGTTGCATGGCTTATGGTAACATATCAAATATTTCTCATATTACATATTCAATACATTATTTTAATTTGTATGGATTATTTTATGTTATCTTATTTATTTTGAATATTCAATTTATGAACTAAGTTATTCATTTGATATTTCATAAATGAACTATTGTTCATTTCAATGCACTTCCACTTCACCTCCATAACTGTAATATGGGATTCATATGCAAGTTTATAGTGGATAATGTGAGAGTTATGTTGTGTCGACAATTTTAGAGGGGTCCTCAAAGGATTATGTCCTCGAAACTTTCATGGTTGTGAGTTGCCTCAATTATGTTTTTCCTTTTACAAACTCCTTAGAGCTTTAACCTAACTAGTTTTTAGTCACACATTGATATTTTGCCATTGACATAATTTTTGAAACCACGCAACAAAAGCAAAAAGTCACTAAAATGTTAATATTGAATTGTGGTGTGCATGTATCCAATATCAAGTTAATGGAAACATTACTACAATTATTGATGTAACAGAAACATAAAAATAAGTCAAAAAACATAGAAAATGATAGGAAACACTTGTAAATCTAAATAATAGAGAAAGACTTATCCAATAAATATATTGATTACATTCACAAAATCAT
This sequence comes from Pinus taeda, assembly GCA_000404065.3. Taxonomy (NCBI): domain Eukaryota; kingdom Viridiplantae; phylum Streptophyta; class Pinopsida; order Pinales; family Pinaceae; genus Pinus; species Pinus taeda. Next base: position 18,589 of record APFE030439386.1, on the reverse strand, counting down.
AAGATTTATAGATAAGTTGGGGGAACCCCTATTTATGCCAAAAAATTAGCAAAAACTAAACTTATATGACTAATAAAAGTTACAAAGCTTTTATCATAAAAATGATGTTATATAAATATTAAAATATATAATACCATATGAATTGGATTAAAGCATTATTAGAAAATAATAGGAATGCATATAGAATAACACATATACACAAATTTAAAACATAGTTTAGATGTGGTTAGATGCATAACAAAAAGTAATATATCAAAGATTGTGTAAAAAGAATAATTAATTTTCTTTACTAGGAAGGTCTCTTTTGCAAGATGTCTTTGTAGCAGATGCATGATCAACCTTTTAAGGAAACAACTTATTAATGAATTTTTTTTAAACCAAAGGATTTGTTTGTTAACTACGTCAATTGAGTTTTTCCATCAATTTAGTAGATTAGGTTGCAAAGTACCATAAAATTTTTGACAAATTATATTATACTTCATTGTCATAATTTCCAACTTCTAATTTTAATAAGTGAACACTATTAATAGAAAATATAATATATATTATATATATATATATTATCAAAATTTATTTTTAGTTATAGTGTTATGGATTTATCTTAAATAGATGTATCATGGGATCAACCAACAATGCTTCTTGTAGTGCTGCTAGTAGCCCATCTCTTTAGTATCCGAATTGATAAGCAATTGTGGCATGTCTAGCTAGGAAACAAGTTTTTGCACACGTTGATATTGAAGGGGCATAAACTTTAATAATTGGATATACTTCAAGTTCAATAGCTGCATATAACAACAACAAAGAGAACTTTGTCTAATAACTACATCTGAGATTTATATTTAATATTGTTAAATTGTATAAACTTAAATGCAAGAATACATAGAGACTTAGCAAAAACACAATAATGCAAAATCTACATTTCTTAGATGAGAAAACCTTCACAGTTTGTCTAATAGAAACAAAGACCTTTACAGTTTGTCTAATAGAAACAAAGGAAGATGAAGATTGCACGTTTCTTTGCATGGATTAAATGTTGTACTGTTCCTAAAATATAGCTATTAACACAATGCCATTGTGGAGATACTTCACAGTATTGAGTAATGCATATATTTTACTGATTTGCAAATCATAACTGTAATTTGAAATGTGTACCTCAATTCTTTTAAATAATTAATTACAGTTATGCTTTTAAAAATGTATGTTTCACAATGAAGATGAATGACAAAAAGAAAAATTGAAGTTACACACCCTAAAATTTGTAGAACTCTAACAAGTAAATTGTAGACATCACAACAAATTTATAACTACAAGAGTTTTGAGTGATTTTTTGAAGTATAATAGAACTACAATTTTACTGTAAATAATTAATAATTCCTTCTAGAATTTCAATGAAAAATGGTGGATTATCGACAACAATTGTGGTATTATATGTTTTTAGATCTGTAGCAGTCCATTTGTACATCCTGAGAAAATGAATTGTAGATTTTCTATAGCACGTATTATAGAAGATCTGTAGATCAGCTACAACCTATTTGTCGACCTTCTGCAAAAAGTATTGCAATTTTTTTCCATTATCTTTGCAAAGTTGTGGATCAATTGCAATCCACTTTTTATTATTCTAATAGAAGGTATCGTAAATTATTTACATTTTCATTTTCATATGGTAGTAAATTGGCAGATAATTTCAGCAGATGTTACTTCTGATTTTGCTATGGTTCTGCAGCCTGCTATACGATAAAGGGGTCTGTATCCAGAAGAATATATCTATCTTATAGATAATGGCACATTGAAGTGGTAGAACATTCGACAAAAATGCTAACTAGGATACAGGGGCTGAGAACTTCTATGGTTTCTGAAAACCTTCATTAAACTAGGGCTATTCTAAAACATAATAACATATAATTGGAATCTCAAGTTCAGATAAACTGCTTATAGAACATGGGCCAAAGGTTAAAATGCAGTATTGGACCAGTGAAGAAAAAAGTGGTTGCAGAAGGCAAGTCTAAAAATGCAGTACAGTTGTTCAGCTAGAGCCTAGAACATGTAAAATATTTATCAGGAAAATAAATGTCTAAGGCAATGTCTCTTACATCATAAAGTTCATTTTCCTAATAGACTTTTGAAAAATTGGTATATTTGGAGAATGTGTAGGCAACTGGGCTTGAATAATAATAATAATCTTTTAAGATCATGACAAAGCTAGACACTAAATTGATGTATGAGACCCCATTGTTTGGGGGACAAGGGACTTGCCTCTATGCAGTGATTTTGACAGTTAACAATAATTTTGAAAGATCATGATAACGCTAGACACTAAATTGGTGTATGGGACCCCATTGTTTGGGGGACAAGGGACTTCCCTCCATGCAGTGATTTTGACCGTTAAATTATACAGAGGTGCATATATACTCTATCCCACTCTGGATTTGAACCTGTGACCTCATAATATTCTTTAGTTACATAGAAAGTCTATTGGCACAGCATGTGTATCAAAAGACATTTAAATCCAAAAGTGTATTTTATCCATGGTATAACAGACTACACATCTCAGACAGTTCTATTAAAATTTAGATTCAGATGGCAGTTGTGGTACACCATACCTACACGGGAACAGAAGATTTCAGTTTGCATTGTTTAAGACGGGATTATACTTCGCTTACCTTAAGTTAGACTGGCTGGACGTTGAAAACTTAATGGTTCCAAGTTCTCTCAGTAGAATTGTTATTCGATACTAAAATTACATACTTAAAGACCAGACAAGTTTCAAGTTAATACCTTACAAGACAAACTATCAAACAGAAGTCGGCATATGATAGGCAATAGTACAAATCACAATCAAATAAACATAGACAATAAACATTTTAAAAGTAACTTTGATATAGATTTAACATAGGAAAGTTTATCCCTTGAACATTTTAAAACTAACAACTAAGCACATGTAACCTTTTTCTCATAAATTTAATTTACAAATCATCTTTGCCTTTTCCTATGAAAGGAAATCAAACAAAGAAAAGCAAACATCCGAGCCAATGCCCCAAAGCCGACAAGAATACTGATACAACGAACCACGTACCCTACATGGTATCCTTTTCCCCACAGTAAGCTACAACGAGATATCAACCATACACCAGAATATCTGCAAGGCATAAACGAATCATTCAATAATCACACAAAAAAATATCTCTACATGGCCACGAGATTTAGATTAAAATGATCATGTAATAGTAAATAACTATATTCATTGTGTGATACCTATCTTTAGAAGTTGACAGTTTGTATGGGATATAGTACACAATAACACATTAGATTTTCTTGAAAAAACAAGCTTCCTGGTTAAACAGACAGTATTTGCTCCAAGTCTTCAAGATCAGATGACAAAACCAATATTTTGTTCAGGAATTGCAAGTGTAAAGTTATAAGGTACTTATGTCTATATATTCATCAAGGAATCGATAAATATTATTTTGTCAAGATTCACAAGTGAAAACAGGATAACCAATGGAGCAAAAAACAAATCCAAAGTCTGCAAAAACCTGGTCACAAGCGCACTATAGATATAGATATTGATTAATGGAAATCCCATATATTGATATCTGAAATCCAGATCTCCGCTCACAATCTGGACTAATCTTTGTGGTAGATATACCGAGTACCCTTGCAAACCTCAAGATGTGATTACTATAAGAGATCAACAAAGATCCAAAGGTGACATTCAATCAATCAATGAATACGGTAAGGTCTAGTTCCCTGAGTTGGGGTTAAGGGGGTATGTGGTGTTAACCATTCCCCTAAGATAATACTATCATGCTAGATAGAGAAAACAAGCCCATGCTGCAATACAAAAGAAATGCACAAGTGCACATAAACGAATGAAGTGCCAAAGATATTAGTGCCCTGATGCATAGAGGACTAGATAAGAGAGATCAAGAAGATCATAAGATGATTGTTTGAAAATGAGATTCATGATATCTCGATATGCAACTCAAGCAAGGCACTACCCCCAAGAGGGGTTAAGAAGCCTAGATGCAAAAGTTTGACTGGGTTGGCCTTGACCACTCACTAGTATTGTAAATAAATGATAATAAAAGATTGAAGGATGGCCTTAGCAAATGCATCAATGATACATACAAGTGGTGTCATGGTCACATGTGAGGATTACATCCATAATCTATCACCATCCCTCAAGTTGAACATGGATCACAAAGAGATAGCATTGTATCACAAGATTTACACACCTCACCCCCCCACACTTGCTGACGAAGGGTATTGCCCCCCTAAATTCCATATTGCTCCCTCACAAATCCTTTGGGGTCCTCAACAACAATAATCACACTCCTAAGTGACTTGGAGGCAAGATCTAAGATTTTTGTAAGAATATTATCAGCCTAAACAAAAAGGGCATGAGGTGGAAAAGGCTCTCGGTGATGATAAGGACCAACAAGAAACTCTTGCATCAACAAAGCAGGAAGTAGCCCACTTAGGAAAAGGCTTTGATCAAACCAAAAGGAGAGTAGTCGAAGTAGATGGGCCTCCCTCTTAGTCATCATCATCATCACTGTCATTATCATCATCATTGATTTGCTCACCTAGAGAAGGTGATCCATTATTGTCCTATGAATCAACCTCAGGGGTATGATCAACAAACTCATCTAATGAAGGAGGATTGAAAGGAACATCTTGACAAGAAACAATAACTGGTCTTAGGCTAGATGAATCATCAATGCCATTAGCCTCAATTATCTTTCCATTCTAGTAGGGAAGTGCTTGGAGAAGCACATTAAGGAGTAGGAAGAAGACCAACATAATGATAGGAGGCACAATCCATGGAAGGATGTTGAAAATCATCTAAAGAACCATCTAAAAGAAGTAATGAGAAATATTGGCAAATCGTTCATAGGAACTTTATCAAAGGTAGCCTCTTTATATTCAGCGAATGCATAGGCCGAGGATCGCGAAGATAGTGACCTTGAAAGCTTCATTATATCCAACCAAAGTGTAGCACAATCTGAAAATGTTGATCTATTGTGCCTTTCATTAGGAGCATGGGCCCATGCACTAGATCAAAAGATTCTAAAATGATAAATAGAGGGTTTGTGTCCTTTCCATTTCTCACAAGGAGTCATACTTGTAACAACACAAGAAATGAAAACCTCTTCCTAAAATGAAAGTTTCATATTCTTGGAGTGAAGTATGCAACGAGCCATCTTCATGATAGCACTATTCTTCCATTCTGCTACACCATTTTGTAGTGGAGCATATGGAAAGATTCTCCACCACAAGATGCATTGAGATATGAGAAATGATTGCAAAGCATTTCCAATATATTCCCATCTACCAATAGTCTTAAGAAACTCGATCTTCCTCTTGCTTTCAATTTCCACTAGAGACTTGAAATCCCTAAAACACCTCACCCTTGGATTTAAAGGTGTATATCCAAAGGAATGGAGAAAACATTGTTGGAAATACTAAGAGGGGGTGTGAATCAATATTTCGTTACTTTTAACAATTTTTAACTTAGTTATTCTTGAAATTGAATTCACGTCACATAAACAATCATCCACAATGTAAAAACACAAAGATCAAAATGCAAGTCAGACTTGAAGAAAAACTTGTAAACAATCTTCATTTCATTACAACCAATTGTGAGGACACCAATCCTCTGTAATCACCAACTTACAAGTTTTATAGGAACCAACCTTCAAGAGATTTTAGTCCCCTAGTTGAGATCCGTTGACCACTGGAGTGGCACCTGATGATATATGAAGACTCCTAGCCCAAGGAGTACCAAAGGACACTTGGACCATCATATATTATCAGATCACCATAGTTTTTAAACTCTACTTCTACTTCTCATCATTTTCTCTTGTACCCAGATTCCATGCCCTACGGGGAATTGTAATAAGTGATGCTCGTAATGATGAGCTTTGAGTCTGTAATAGGGCTAGGTAGCGTGGGACCTTGCCAACAAGTGAGTATTACTCTGGGAGGTTTTTTTCACTTGGTTAATTATCATCTACCTACTAGGAGTTAAAACTAATTGAGTTTTTTCCCCCAAATTTACCCCAAAGCCAGAGTACGACTTGACGGTGAGGCCTTGGGTGAGTCCTGGTGTCTAGAGTCGATGTATATTACCATACTAGATCACACAATTTTTTTATGGAATTTGGTTAAGTCTAGGTAGTCATTTTTTCATTTTTTAGATTTCCTACAGGTCAAAAATTACAATAAAAATTGTATATGTAATGTAATAAGTGTTGTCTAGAGAATTTGTATGGGGTATGAGTAATAAAAATTACACCTCTCACCCTCAACTTTCTATTATGACACACTTGTGAAAATTCTATCATTGCAGTAATTGATTTACTTTTCCTACTTATTCCACCATAAGTTATCATGACATCACTTCAATAAACATTAAAATAAATACTACTGCAGATATGACACCGTAATATAAAAACAAACATATGCACAAGAATCAACACATTGACACAGATATTTTGGACTAATGTCCCCGGAAAACCCAATGTGGGAAAACCAATGCAACAAGGGAGGATTTTATTATTCAGCAATTTTCTAGTACAATAGATTGCCCAACCGGTTTACCCACAGATAGAAAAATTCTTCAGCACTTCTTCTGAACCCAATGTCAGCCCTGCTAACCTTTGCATGCCCTGAAACCCTCTGTGTTAGCCTGTTGAGACTCTACGCAGCCTCTTTGGCCTTCTACGTTACTCTTGCAGCATCTACGTGGATGATGCAGGCCCTGCTGGCTCTGCGCAGTCTCTGGTACCTCTGTGTGGCTCCCTCTAGCCCTGCGTCTGCCTTTTCTGCCTTTGCATTGATCTCTCGTCTCTCTGTTCCGTACTTGCTGCCTCTTGATTGCTAACCAGACCATTGGTTCAATTTCTCAACTAACCCCGCTCCAGAAATTGAACTGACTGGTCTCCCTCAGTGTATTCTCCAAGTGACCTTCAAGCCTTCTCTTATACTTTTCTTGTTGACAAATCAACAGCCGAGATTAAGTCCCTAATCAACGACTAAGATTAGATCTGGCTTGATCCATGACTTTTGGACCATTCTAACACAGTTTCATATTAATTCACATTAATATTTTATTTTCCCTAAGTTTAGACTTAGGGATTACATTAAAAATATTAATTATTTTAATATCTCCATAACTGTTTAGAATCTGCCCCAACCCTTCCTGGGTATTGGAGATCTCATGTGCCTTAGCCTCTCCACCAAGTTTTGTGGCTACAGCACATCTGATGCTACCCCAAATCAACAACACTTTGAGGGGTTAATAATGTGTTCTAAAGCCTCACAACCTATGTTGCATGGGTTCCCGAACCCGTGGGTGGGGTTCTCGAACCCATCCCGAGTTCTCGTCCCCAAGTACCTGATTCGGGTTCGGGTGCTTCTGAGAAGAACCCATAAGAACCGAGTTCTTCTATGAAGAACCGGGTTCTTCATTAAAAAAAATGGGTTCTTTTGTCTTGACGAGTACGAAGAACCCTGATGATGGGTACTTGGAACCCCAAAATCAAGTTCTTTTGGGTTTTTTAGGGTTCATTTTAGTTTTTATATTTTATTTTTTAATTAATTTAATGGGCTTCCCCTAATATTCTAGGTAGCTAGTTCTTCATCTTGTGAGAGGAATTGGAGTACTTATGCCTTTATCCATTTAGTAAAGAGAAATATGTTGGGCTCAAAAAAGGCAGAGAACTTAGTGTATGTTCATAGCACACTTCGTCTCATATCTCGAAAAGACCCTGGATACGAGGGTCCTTTCAAGAGATGGGACCAATACACAAATGATGCTATGTGTGTGGATGAGGAGATACAACCAGATGGCCTTATTGAGTTACCTCCAATTGCTATGGATGAGCAAGAGCCTCAAGATGAGAGTGATCCCTACCTAGAGAGCATGCTAACTAAAGATCTGAGTGATGTTGAGGACATCGCGTGAGGAAGCCATTGTTCACTATTAAATACTTTTATTTTGTATTTTGAAATTTCCCAGTTCTTGTTTGGAGATGCCTTAAGACAAATTTTGAATATAGTATGACGATGGACATATATCATGATTCTTATTAATATGTAAACTCCAATTTGCACTTGATATCTAACTAGAAATTTTGAAATTTCATCGTGAATGTTGAATGTTCAATGATGTGCATGTTTAAATATTTAAAGTTTAAATCATAAATCTTTTAGTTTTTTCTTGTTTAAAGTTGAAAATATACAAATTCATATATATTATAACTTATAAAATATAATATATATATATATACCCCCGACGAACCCACGCACCCTATTTCGAAAAATGACGTATCCGTCCCCGTCCCCGCACCCGTACCCATCCCCGAACCCACATTTTACCTAGGCACATACATTAGCATGGATAAAGGGGTAATTTGGAAGATTGGCCGATCTTGACTATAAATTTGTTCTCTCACCTTACCAGGGGGTTAATCTTTAACCCTATTCCAGTGGAACCTTCTCTCAAGCCTTAGGGTTATAAGAGTTGCACTACTTGGAAAACTCGGATTGCAATAGTATGTGTCGCTGCAAAATCTAGCAGGACTTGGAGACGGAAACCCTACAAAGCATAAGCTAGACCAAGAAGTAACAATGCAGTAATGGCCCATTGTCACCACCGCCAAAACCCCCTACTCTTTATGGACTTTCACTGATGGGAGGGGTCCCAATAGGAGAGAGATCAATTATAAGAAGATATTTTAGCATTAATATGTGAAATGATCTCACTAGGAACTCTTCAAGGAAGACACAATTTAGGTTCAAGGCTTCACAAGGAAGCAATTTGCTTTCTATGAAGAGAATTAGAAATAAGGATACAAGACCTAGGATTTGATAAATTTGATGAGTGTTGGAGTAACACAAGGTCAACGCCAAGAGAAAAGGTTTCTTACAAGGTATATTAGCAATGCCAAGGCTCATGAATCCTTCAAGGAAGCCCTTACATTGAAGGAAAACTAGGGTTTCGCTCTTAGACAAACAACTAGGGCAAGGAAATTTATCGATGAAATTGAAGCGGATGCCCAACAAAATTATAGATTTAGAGGCAAATACTATCCTCTTGATGTTTAGGCCCTCCAACCACCAAAATTCCACTTGCATAGGGCTTCACACCAAGCCCTAGTTTCCTAATCTAGCCTTGAAAGGGTTGAATTGAAAGGAAGAAATATGAATAAAATTAATGTGTGATCACCAACCAAAAGGTGCTAGGCTAAAGCTATGGAAATTGCTAGATCGAAACTGCAGTCCTGAAGTTGAGTCAATGTTATGTTTGTTGGGTAGTCGAAATTTCTGGATTGTCGCTGGGTTGAAGTCGTTGGATAAGAAGATACTACTAAATCATCTTGGAAGGTTGACTTGGTGGAGGAGGAAGGTTTGTTGGTCTAGGGTCTTGGTCTATCTCATTTGAATTACTGAAGGAAGAGTTCTTGACTGGGTTTTCCCCTATATAGGGGTTTTTCCTTGGTTGTGTGCCTACATCTAGTGTCCTTGATCTTCGTATTTTGGTTTTGGTAATTGCTTGATGAACTATGATAAAAGAAGAACATAAGAAAAACAATAATAACTCAAAGAAATCACAAGTAATTATCAACAAGAGAAAATCTTTCTGCCTTTACAATTTTCCAACAATAATGGCAGCCTCAATGAGAGTCCTCTCTTACCTTATTCCAATTTCCGCTACTGAAAACACTAATTAGAACAAAATTTACATAAATCTGCAATGGAAACAAAACCTTATATAGAATCATTGATTAATTAAGGTTTTTTTGATGTTTCTCTACTAAAAGTCATTGAATGGAAACAGAGAAAGATACCATAGAGAATTTTTTTAGGAAGGAAACTTTCCAAGCATTTAAGAAGTCGTATGAATAAAAGATGATACTAAAGGTTGGGGATTGTGATCATGTTACATTGCACTATAGGAAACCTTTTCAAAATAGCTACAAAACCTTTCAAACATCTATTGAATGTTACACAAAAAAATAGAAATCAAGAAAGGAGACATCAGATATAAAACCACCTATGAACTTTGTCTATGGATGTTGAAAGCAACTAAATTAAAAATATCTATAACACTTTGTCATGATTTTTCCCTAAAAAATCATACGCCCTTCTTGAAAGTCTCTTAGGCGTTTACAGAAAACTGAAAAGCTGTTATTTTAAGATGAAAAAAATTGGACACAGCCCAAGTCTTTTAAAAGTGAAAGAGAGCTTACTATCATATTGTTCCTACTTTTCTTACAATTTTGGTAAAATAAACTAGAAGGCCATTTTTTCCTTCTTTCTCTTTCAACAAAGATATTCACAAATGCCGCTGGAGAAATCAAAGGATAAGTTCTGTTTGACCTGCTATTTGACAGAGTAGGATATATGGAACAGTCTTTTCAAATTTGGCATAATATCTCTTCTTCCAGCGTCCCCAACCTGAAGAATGTATCTCCATTGTTTGAGTCACAAATGAACTCTGAGCTCCTTTTGCTTCCCTCGGATTTGCCTTCCTGATTTCCCAAACAGTAGCTACAAAGAAAAATTTAATTTCAAATCAATGATCAATACATTCATTTGTAAGAGCAAGAAAATGGAATAAAATTATAGAGATGCTTATTGAGATATCCAATAGTAAATTAGACCTTAGGATTCACTACATTTACGTCCATCCTCAAAATCTCAACTAAATCTCAAGGAAGTAAACAACATAAACCACTTCAAAGAAATTGATATATGAAAATAAGCAATCAAATAATCTGATGATCTTATATTCCATAATTCTCAACAGCATGCATCTTTATGAACCTACATCATGAGTTCTTCCATCCATGCGTGAGTTCTTAACTGTCACATTATAAACATCCAGGAATTATGCACAGAGATGGGACTCCTTCGACACATAAATGCAAATCATGAAGCAACAAGGTTGAATATCCATCTTATATGCCCATAAGCTGCTTCACACAGAGACTGAGCCATGATAAGCTTAAAGTCCTCAGAATCAAGCATCAACATTACTGATTACTTAGTTCTACCTTTTGCCATAATGACTAAAATATACATATGAGAAAATTATCTCTATGGGATTTGAAATCCCATCAACTAGACTATATAAAATATTCAAAGAGATTAATTTATTTTCAAACAAAAACTATAAAGTCATTCTCATAATTCTTGAGGACATATATAGGTTGGAAATCTCTAACTCCCATCATATTTAAGGATTTTTTCGAAAAATACTCAAAGAAGTGTCAAAAATATCAAACTTATGCCATATTCTGAAGCTATTGTAATAAGCTGCCATCTTGAATCAACACTCATCAGCTGTTGATCTAACAAGTGCAAAAATGATATATTTATTAATGCTTTAGAATATGATAGTGCCCCTATTTTATTAAGCATGTTGATAATAAAATATAGTGGAAACTCTTCTTTGATTTAGTGTTTCAGAAGCTATGAGTGTCCCAAGACTTGCCAATTAAACAATAATCCTTTGTTAAATGAGTGCTTAGCGAGAAAAAAAAATCACTTTTACAATAACTGCCCAACTCACAAACTTTTTGGAAAACACAAAAGTCAGGCAAGTTATTCAGAGTTTTTTAGAAAACTTGAACTGCAGGAGAAATTTTGTAGAAAGCAATTTCGGGGGTCCTTTTGCCCACAATTACTTGTTTTTTATCCTGTTTTTGAGACATTTATATCAGCATGTTGTTAAAGAGAAAAATTTATGTTAACCCTATGGTAAATAACCTATTATATTAAATGAAAAAAAAAATCAAATTTCACGCATCTTGTTAGTGATTTAAGATATTTTTGCAAGATTTTCCAGAGTCAAACATTTCAAACCACAGCTAAGACATCCCTGTCTCCACGTTTTGCAACATTAGAAAATTAGCATTTTCTTCACATTCAAAATTGTTGAAGACATTTGCCACGCCATTTGCAAATGCATACAGTGATCATCACTAGTTCCTAAGGGTAACTGTCACTACCATCATTTGAGAAATAATAGTAAATTCACTGGAGCAGAATGAAACTTTACGCAGGCAGTGAATAGCAGCATTATCATCATAAATCTGAATAGGACATTTGCAGATAGCATGGATTGATGAATCAGTAATTGGATTTTTATCAAGTCAAGCAAAACTGTAGACAATCAAAGGTAATCATCAATTGAAGTACATCAATCCAAATGTAATGTCCCCACTTTTTGCATTATCTTGTGATGAGATTAGGAGTCTCTAGAGCTTATGTCAGCCAGGTCACAGGAGCTGGATTACATTATTGGTGGGCCCGGAGGGTTTTGCGGAGTTCTATGGGTTTGATTGAGATTGCTTGCCATATTTCACCATCACAATCAATTCCGCACGGTTCACTCTCGGTGTTGTTGCATTCCAGTGATTCTTGTAAAACGGGGTTATTAACAAGCATATTTTAATTAATTAGGTTTAGGGTGTTGTTTTGGGATGATTACTTGGAGAAACACCTTAGTGTAATAGCTCGTTGGAATTGGGGCGAAAAAATCTACACGGCAGAATGATAAAAAGGGGTTTGGATCTCCTCATGGGTCTCCAAGTGGATCGAACAAGCCTGCACCCCATGTGTAAGGGATGGAAAAATGATGCAAGGCCTCCTTTTGTCTCCCATGGTAAGACACATCCTCATCTGAGCCCTAGATCAATTGTCAAGTGTGTGGTGCAAGAGTGTATCTGGTTGGGCAAGGTGGTCCAGGTGCATCATCATCGTCAAACAAATGGAACACAAGCATCGTCAAATAAATGGAACACAAGCAAGCAATGAGTAGAACTAAAGGATCCCATGAAGTGGAAATCTGCGCTCTGCTATGGTGGAGGCCCACGGCTCTCAATGCTCACCCTACAAATGCCAGGATGACCCTCTGGAGGGCTTGGACCCTGTATAGGGAGACCAAATCCAAGATGAAGACCCACAGGCAATCCTATATAAGATCCAATGCGTCCCCTCACCTTCCAGTACAAACAAACATTAGTGCAATTGAGTAAATGAGCTTATAAATCATGGAACCAAGTGGACACTTCACAGTGGCATGCCCTTTTATAGTGGGCTTTAGAATGTACAAGTGTCTCCAAGTTCAAGAAGAAGGTTAACCAAGGACCCTACTAGGTGGTCTTAGCCTTTAAGGAGGGTGGCATGTCCATGGTAAATCCATCAAATGGCAAGTGGCATGAGATATAATGATGGAACGAAGTGGGCAAGAGTGTATCCGGTTGGGCAAGGTGGTCCAGGTGCATCATCATCGTCAAACAAATGGAACACAAGCATCGTCAAATAAATGGAACACAAGCAAGCAATGAGTAGAACTAAAGGATCCCATGAAGTGGAAATCTGCGCTCTGCTATGGTGGAGGCCCACGGCTCTCAATGCTCACCCTACAAATGCCAAGATGACCCTCTGGAGGGCTTGGACCCTGTATAGGGAGACCAAATCCAAGATGAAGACCCACGAGCAATCCTATATAAGATCCAATGCGTCCCCTCACCTTCCAGTACAAACAAACATTAGTGCAATTGAGTAAATGAGCTTACAAATCATGGAACCAAGTGGACACTTCACAGTGGCATGCCCTTTTATAGTGGGCTTTAGAATGTACAAGTGTCTCCAAGTTCAAGAAGAAGGTTAACCAAGGACCCTACTAGGTGGTCTTAGCCTTTAAGGAGGGTGGCATGTCCATGGTAAATCCATCAAATGGCAAGTGGCATGAGATATAATGATGGAACGAAGTGGGGCATCAGGGTAAGGCTCCAAGCCACATGCCACAGTACAAGGATAGCTATGATAGGGGAAGTCCACACTTGGGTGTATGAATGTAGGAGGGAACAATCGTGGTACACGAGTTACCCCTGCCTTTGTTTTTCCACCCTTCTTCATATGCCTTTTGCCTTTTATTGATTTTTCTTTTATAACTACTTGGCGCTTCAGGGGATGAGAGCATGATGTGTAAGATATAGCAACAAACACCCCCTTAAGGTGGGGAAATTCATCGCCCACCAGGGGTTGAGACAATCATGGGTTCTCTAATGATGTAAGGGGAAAATATGAGGGGCCCTAGGAACTAGGGTGATGGCCATAATGGTAGGTGTAGAGCTCATGTTTGGCTTTTGCCCACATGCTAAATTTGTATGTCTCGGCCATCTTTTGCATTTTATGGTACATTTCCTTTTGGGAGTGGCCAAATTATGTTTTTTTCCTTTCTTTTTAGTTGCATCAACCTCTAGGGCATTGTTCCAACCCCGACCCACCATGTGGACAAGGGGAGGGGGAGGTTAACTCCTTATGGGCCCAGTGGACAAATGTGGATTCGGATGGGAGATATGGTGGAAGGGGTTATAATGAGTGGAAGGAAGATATGTATATGGGGCCGGGAAGCAAGACCATGCAACCAAAATCGGGGTTTCCCATGTAGTGCCACCCCTAAAGATAGTAGTCAATAAAGAAGATCCCATGGGACTAGGATACAAGGTTAACCATCAAATTGGACAAAGGAGACAAGAGTACAAACCAAGCCCACTCTTTCCACTGAATTCCCCCACTAATCCATGCCCAAGAGTGGCCATGATAAGTAAAAAAATTGCCCAACTACACAATAAAAAACCATACCCATGGGGTTGGAAGGCACACCTTCAAACATACGATCATAAAAAATGGGCGAGGGATGATATGGTTGGCTCAAGTGACAGAGATAGTGGCACATTGAGCTATATGGTGGCTGCAAGGGGCTGTTGGCTGTTGCATGAGAACCATCCAAGAGAAAAAAAATTCCCCTATGGATATCACCCACAAGTCGTGGATAACAAAGCCCTTTCCTGCAGTTATAGCAGAGTCCTATATAGCTTGGTAATAAAGTGAGTGGGCAGCATTAAAGGGGATATTTGCATTGTTGTCCCAAAATCTGGCAAGTTTTGGGAGGGTAGGTCACAACACAAGAGCTATACCAAGGGACAACAGTATGAGGTGTGGCTCATTGTCACCACAACTACTACCTCCTACTCTTTGGTGGGATTTCACCACAAGGGAGGCTTCCCTATGTAAGGTCACATAAAGGATCTATCAACTACAAGGGAGAAGGTAACGAAATAGGCTTAAGAAGGACAACTCTACCTAAGAACAAGGCTTAAATAGCATAATATGGCAAATCACATCCTCCAATATCCCTAAATAGGGCAAAATGTGACCTAGGGCTTGAGAAATAGCGAAGTAAATGGATCAACCTAGGATCACAAGGCAAAGAAAAGGCTTCTAATAGATGAATAAGCCCCAAGATGAAGTCTAGGGAAAACTAGGGCTTTTCTAGGGCAAAATCTACCTAGGGCATAATATTTTAGCCCTAATATTCATGGATTAGCCACTAAAAGAAATTGATTTTGAGGCAACCACGTTTTGGGAAAGTGCTGAATCCTCCCATAGGTCAACGACTTCAACCCCAATTAAGATTCGATCCATAGCCCTAGTTAGCAACTTATCCTTGAGGACGTTGAAATTAGATTTTAGAGCAGATAATGAGATTTTGGTGTAAGTCCTATGGATGACCAACAAAGTGATCAAGGCTAGTGCCTTCTCCTTGGGTGATGGAGTCTATCGAGATGTAAAATTTGCTAGATCTTGGCAAGGAGTAAGGAAATAATGAAACCCTAGATTCCAAAACACTATCTGTTGAAATTTGGTACCAGAGGACAGGTGGTTCCCTAAGGCTTTGATCTTTGGCCTAGGGAAAAGTGTCCAAAAGAATTTAATTTTTCTCCTAAAGTGACTTTATAATTTTTATAAAGTTCAAATCTAATTAAAAGTGATAAAAGTTACTAAAGTCTAATTTTAAAGTGACTTTAATAAAGTCAATGTAAAATTAGAAAGGAAAAGTGACTTTGGAAATAAATGACTAAGTGGGTCTTTATTAAAGTGGGGTGAATTAAAAAATAAAAGGTTAGATTTAAATGAGCATTTAATCCAAGCCCTAGATCTCAATCTATTTCAACCATTGGATTTAGAGGTTACGCAAAAGTCACTTAGGATTAGATTAAAGGAGGAAAAGGAGGCAAAAGGTCATCAATTCTTTCATGAGTAGATTGAGAGAATGAGAGCAAGAGAGCAAGGGAGATTTCTGGACAGTGAGGAGAAGGAGGCTGCAAGTCCATACAGCAGAGTTTTAGCAAGGCGGAGTTTCAGCAAGGCGGAGTTTCAGCAAGGCTGAGTTTCAGCAAGTTTGTACAGCGGAGTTTCAGCAAGTTCGTACAGCGGAGTTTCAGCAACGCGGAGTTTCAGCAAGGCAGAGTTTCAGCAAGGTTGGGTTTCAGCAAGTCTGTACAGCGAACTTTCAGCAAGGCGAAGTTTCAGCAAGGCTGAGATAAGTTGTAAAAGTTTGCTTTATGATTTTTACTGAACATTTCTCTTACTGTAAAAAGCATTTTCCAGAAATAAAAGAAGCTTTGGAACTGGTTTTCCCCAAGAGTTGTAGGGGGTTTTTCCAGGGTCACCTTGACCAAAAATCACTGTGTTTAAATGTGTTGAATGGTTGTTTATATGTGCTGATTTTTATATTTCTGCATTTTCTAGCATTCTGTAAAATTTCCAGAATTTGTGTTTTCAGCAAAATTTATTTTCCAGTTGTTGAATGTATGGATATGGGAAAGGGCATTTAACTATTTTGGAGAAATAAGGTGAAACTGAAAACCGGGGTGGGAAATGAGAAATTTTAACATGGTATCAGAGATTGAGTGCTGAAGTGCAGTTTGGGACAGCGAGGAAAATTACAACCTGCTGATTTTTCACTCAGAAAATTCCAGCAAGTTGATTTTTCACAAACAGAAGCTTTATCTTTACTACAGCAGTGCTATTTTTTAGTTTTAGGACAGCAGGATATCATTGGGATTGAGGGTGGAGGATAGGTTGGATGGACATGCAAATTACAGCGTTTGTAAGGAGAGAATGCAGAGTATCTTTGAGGAGACAGAAGTCTGAGACATCATGGTGCATACCACACAGAACCCTGTTGTTGTACCTACTGATGCTACTCAGTTGGCTGATTATAATAAAAAGAACAACAAGGGTAAGAGACTGATTCTAGACGGAGTCATCTCATTCCTCATGTCAGAGGAAACAGAAATGCCCATGAGATGTGGACAGCATTGTCCAATCTCTACCAGAGTACCAATGAGAACCGGAAAATGGTCCTGAAGGAGAGGCTGAACACCATTAAGATGGGTAATGATAGTGCAGCTGGATATCTCACAAAGATTACTGACGTGAGAGATGAGTTGGCAGCAATTGAAGAGGCCATTCCACCCACTAAGTTGGTGCGGATTGCAGTAAATGGCCTCCCCTGTTCATGGATTAACTTTGCTGATGGGGTTTGTGCACGTGAGACCCTTCCCACATGGGAGAGGTTTTGGGATGATTGCATTCAGACAAAGATCAGGAAAGGTCAGCTTGGGGCAGCCAAGCAGTTGAGCAGGTATGAGGATGTAGCACTGTTGGGCAGGAGGCAAGAAAGGCAAAGGGAAGAAGCAGGCTTCCACAAGCAATGGTGGGGGCAAAGGCAAAGGTAAAGATAAACAGGGTAACACACAGAAGGACTATTCCAAGGTGAAGCAATGGAATTGTCAAAAGATGGGACATTATGCAGTTGTGTGTCCGGAGAAGAAGAAGAAGAAGGGGAAGAACCAAAGTGTGGCAGCTTCAGCAGAGGTTGAGGACTTTGCAGATCGTTTTCACCAAGAGTTTGGGTTCACTGCATGTGAGTTCTCTAGTGCAGGATCACCTGCCACACAGGTTTAGAGGGAGCATGATTTTCCCTCGATTAGCGGAGCATCTTCGAGTATCTGGTATGTGGACAATGGGGCTTCACGTCACATGACAGGAGTCCGTGAGTACTTCTCAGAGCTTTCAGAGAGTGGCACTGATATGGAGGTAGTACTCAGTGATGACAGAGTTGTTAGAGCAGTCGGTGTGGGGACACTGACATTTCAGAGGGAGTCCAAACTTCCCTTGAAGGTGTCAGATGTTCTTTATGTGCCAGGGATGAGGAAGAACCTCATATCTGTCTCAGCTTTGGAGGACAGAGGATATGAGGTACTGTTCAGAGGAGGACAGGTGTTGATGTATCCCAGGGGCGCTCCAGCTGATTCAGCTAGAGTGATAGGTGTACGCCATGCAAAGGTGTATAGGTTTTCATTCCAGTCCCTTTTGGCATTGAGCAATAGTACCGACAGCAGAGCTAGCAGTTCTGAGCTGTGTGAGATTCGGCACCGCAGGATGGGGCATATGTATCATGGAGCCTTGAGGACCTTGCGGGAGATCACTACAGGTGTGCCAGATTTCAATACTGATCACTTTGATACTTGCAGAGGATGTGCGATGGGCAAGTTTGCCAAATCCCCTTTTCCCAGCAGTGACAGCAGAACGAATGGGGTACTTGGTTTGATTCATTCCGATGTGAGCGGTCGGATGTCTCATGTTTCCTTGAGTGGATATGAGTACTATGTTTTATTCATTGATGATCACTCCAGGAGGACCTAGATTTATTTCTTGA
>APFE030439384.1:55111-76394 GCA_000404065.3 Pinus taeda | reverse complement strand
TGTTGTTTGTAAATGTCATGCTTGGCTAGTTCTGAAAGAGGGATGGCTACTTTTAGTTTGCCAATTTCAGCTTCCAAGTCAACGGGTCTTTCAGATTGAACCTTAGTGTTGTGGGTGACCACCTTTTCTTTGTTTAGTAAGTTTTCTTCTTGATCCTTGTCTTGATCTTGGGGTTTGTGTTTTTCATTCATCTCTTGAGGAATTTTACTTGGTTTGGGCTACAAAGAGGATGCAACCAGTGGCTGCTGTGTTGAGGGAAGTTGTTCAGTAACTTCTTCAACGGTTATCTCCTTTGTAAGAGAATCAGTTGTGTTAATTGGTTCTGTGACTATGGCCCTCTTAGGCTACAGCCTGTCCTTTGTTTTTTCAAGTTGTGTTATGTTTATAGTTTTACTTCTCAGTTTGTATTGTTTATGAACTTCATAAACAGCTCTGTCATAGCCTTGTTTGAAGTCAAATGATTCACCTGACTTGGTTTGGAATTGTTCAATGTCATCATCTTTATGATCTTCTTGACTTAGGAAAACTTGGTGCTGATCATTAAGGCCCATTAGGTTGATGTGGGTGTCATCCACTTGCTCATCTGAAGTGGATGTTTCAGCATAGTTTTCCTGGAACGGAGGTCTTATCTCTGGATCAGAATTAGCCTTGCCAACGTTTGGGTTTTGATTTCTCCTAAAATTTGGATTCCTGTTAGGGTTGTTCTGCGGTGCTTCCCATGATGCTTTTCTCTCAACCGATTCCACTCTATCACCCAATCTCTTCATACCATTAAGTATTGCATCAAGTTTTTGGTCAAAGGCTGAGGGTTCTTCTTTGTATATGTTTCTCTTTTCCAATCTTGCCCTGTTTCTTTTAGCAATCAGGTTTGCTTCTACTGTGACAGCAACCTTTTGGGCATCCTAGAAAGTTTCAAGTGCTCTTTCCTTCATCTGATATGCCATGTCAGGATCAAATCCATCAAGGAATTTGTATAAAGCCAAATCAGGAGGAGGTCTTAAGTTTTGTGGTATTGCGTTGTATACATTGTTGAATCTAGCACAATACTCCAGAACGGTCTCTTGAGGACCTCTCTTGATTGTGTCATATTCACCCAGTATATGCAGGGGATCTTTCTTTTTCTCCCATCTATTAGTAAAGGCTTGGTAAAGCTCATCAGGGGTTGTGATGGTATTTACAGGAAGTGACCTGAACCAAGTTCGGACATCACCTGTTAGGCTTTGGACAAATATTCTCATCCTCACACTATCATCATCTATCTCATAGTTCTCAAAGTGATCCTTCATCCTCTTGGTATGTTGAATAGCAGAGTAAGGGCCAGTGGAGTCAAAATATGAGATTTTGGCTTGGTAATCCTAAGGTAAAGCTGCAGGATTACAGGTAATTGTAGAGGTGCATATCTGTTAGCCATGTTCACAAGGTTTGGGGGATTGACAAGGGCAACTGGGATAAAAGGGACAATGGGTACCACGGGGGTAATAGGTGTAGCAAAACCTAGAGTGTTGGTCAAGGGAGTATGTGCAGTGGATGAAGATGTGGGAGGGGGGCTTTGGGATGTGGATGGTGAACTAGGGGAACTGGGGTTGGACCGAAAAAGAACCTTGATTGGAGTGGTAATGGGGTTGGGGTGAACTGTCTCTGGACTTAAGTCAGCAAGCTTATCTGGCCCTTGCTGCTTCTTAACAAATTTAGGGATTGTGTTAGGATTTTCAAAGACAGGGGGTGGATTTGGGTCAGGATTTGACCTAGTGTACCGTGGATTCTTCTTGGGAGCCAGTTTCTAGTTTTTTGAGTTTTTTAGGAAAATTTTATATCTGCAAGGACTGGACAAGATTTTGAAATGGCTATATGTATCTCAAAGCTAGTATGAAGATTGACTGAATCAGCTCTTCCCTAAAGTTGTTGTGTTTGAACAGAAATAGTTTTGAAGGCTTCTTGACTGATATTTAGGTTTCAATTGTAGCTTTAGGAGATATATAGTAATTAGAAAATCCTGAAGAAGTCCCCAGTGGAGTCGCCATTTATGTTAACACCCAGGTTATTCCCTTTGACTCCCAAGGGAATACGGCCGGGGTAACCACTAACCAATCTTTGGATTATAGCTTCTAGCCCAACTGTAATCAGAGAGGGCTCTCTCTTTAAGGTTTGTCTCTGTTCTGTGGAGATTTTAGGCTAGTTATGAAGTGAGGGTTTTTGGTTTATGTTTGGTTGGAAGGATGTCTTTCTGTACCTAAAGTGGAAATCTACAGATAATGTTAGTCCATTGGGGAATGGAGTCTGGGGCTACTGGTTTTTTGAAGTCTTGACTTTGAGCAGCTGGAATTACAGGGCCATTTAAATACTTCATAAAACAAACTTGAGATTGTGATCGTGAAATGTAAACAACCAGTGAAAAGCAATTAAGAATTTTCCACTAAGCTGGGGTGTGGGAAAGAGATATATTCCTCAGGAGAAAACTTGAATTCCTAAAATAATAATCACTGTGAAAGATATAGCGTGAAAGGGTAGGAATTAAGAATTACACCTTTATTACTATAACTGAAGAAAACATTTATAATAGCTTAGATTGAGTTCAGGGTAATCTGTGATTAAATCCTGGAACTATTCTTTTTCCTTGCCATTAACTATAAAGCACAGAAACATGAAAGAGATATGAAAGATAACAAAACACATAACAAAGAGTTGTAGCGAAAAACTTATTGTGCCATGAAATACGCAGGAATCCTGTAACTTTCATCTAAACACCACAATGCATCAAACAACACAGAGCTTTGGAAATTCCACCGCCTTTGTATTACTTCTCTGAGAATTTACAGTCAAAGAACTATAGAAAAGATATCAACAACATCCAACCCCTACAAACTCATGCGAGGGGGAATATATAGAAAAGTTTCATACAAAATATCTCAGGCATTGAGTCATCTGAGAAATAAATATCTTTACCAACTCATACAGGAAGCAAATAAGAAGTTATTACAGCTTTCAATACAACATAAATGCTCTTTAATTCTGTCAGAAGATTTCGACCTTTGGAGGTCACTGAGTCGGTTGAATGCTTTGTTATAACTGATGAATGACGTGTCTATGCAGCTCTGTCCTTCTGTAGCTTTTCGGCCCTATCACTTGTGACTGTCAGTGCTACTGTGGTGGCTGAATGGTTTCGCTGAGTTGGCTCAGCCCCTTTTCTCCATACATGCTGATATATCAAAATCTTCCAGACTTCCTGTGTGGGAAATTGATGTCTTAAAATTGCCTCTATGGTCTCATCCGCCTCTGTATATTTATAGAAATTTGGAGGCGCATCAAACAAGTGATTGATTTCATTCATGATAAAAAATAAGCTCTCTACCCTGTTGTAGAGAGTTTGTCCTGATGCTGGCCCTGATTCTGCTGAAGTGTTGGGCTTTTCTGCAATCTGATTTGTAGCAAAGGTGTTGACCCTCTAGGCATAATTTTCATGGGAAAGTAGTCTTCCTGAGGTGCCCATTAGGCTAGGAAGACCTATGTTCTGCAATGCTATAAATTTGTCCATGAATTTATTAATGTCTGTCTCCATATCCTAGCTTCTTCTCTCTAATGTATGTACCAGGTTTCTTAGTGTCAGGACCCTTTTGACCATCGAAATGGTCTCAGTCCTGTTGGCAATTCCCATTTTGACCAGCTGAGAACTTGTTCTGTAATTAAGCACATTAATCATTCTGGTGGCAGCCTCAGGCATACTGCCTAGAGATGCCCTTGCTCTTTGGATTTCCCTATGTGCTTTTCCAATGAGCCCCATCTGCTCATGAATAGCCTCAATATATTCCCACTGGTCTGTGATGGATTGACCAATATTGGCCCATAGGACTCTCTTGAGCTCAGCTGTTACTTTGTCAAGTGTGAGCTCTTTCTCTAGCTCATTTATCCTCCTTTTGAGAGTCTTTACCTCTCTTTCTCTCTCAACTACGTTTTGCTTGGATTTATCATATTTTTCATTGAGATTAGCCAAAGTTTCTTTGGCTTGATTCAGCTCTATCATTTGGGCCTCCAAGACCTGAATTTCATTCCTGAGTTTCTGCATGTCAAGGCTTTGAGCCTGCTCTGTTGTTGGTGCTGAGGTAGAGGGTGTTGCTTGCTCTGTCTGCTGAATATATGGTTAGTCTTGGAGGAGGTGAGCTCAGGAACAGAGACATGGCTGGGTGGATGAAAAGGTCTATAAACTCACAGTAAGTGTATGGAGAGTAGGCTCTGCAGTGAAAAACTGAGGTCCAGTACACTACTGACCTTGGATTTCCTTGTTCATCCACTCTTTTCATATCAAAAGAAAATTTCTCATGTTGATAATATAAAATTAAGTGGTAGATGTAGGAGGAGTATCTGAACACCCTTTCCCTTGATAGGTTCATAAATTGCTCATGAATTTTGTCTGATATGTAGGTGGCATAGTAATAGCAGATTGGAGTTTTGCCAGGGGAAAACATGAGCATCATTACCAGTACAGTTTCATCGATATACTCAATTGAGTTATAACCTAGAATGGGACTGATCATATCTGCAAGGTCCCTGCCCAATGGGTTGAGGTAAACATGCAAAATGGGAGGGTATTGCACAGTATCAGATTTAATATACAATTGGTTCAGCTTGGTGATTTGAGCATCTGTCATCTTAGGTCCTTGATTTATTAGATCAAACAAAGATAAAGGAACCAATTTCTTCTCAGTCTTGAATTGCAGCATCTCTCTGATGGCCTCAGGAGTAATATAGAAAATAACTGAGCCTGAGGGGTCAAGCACAGCTCTCTGAGTGGCATCATATCCTTCAGCACATAGGTGAATTAGGTCAAGAAATTGATTGACTTGAGGAAGCTTGAAGATTGGGAGGAAGGAATCCCAAATGCCCAATACATCTGTTCCAGTTTCATGTTTGGCCTTTAATTCATTTAGCAGGTGGATGTGGAACTTGCTTTTCATTAGAAATTCCTCTGAGATTTGATAATCCAAATCTGCTAAAGCCTGCCACTCCAATTCTCTCTGAGGGGCATTTAAAGGTGCAATATTGAGGGCTACAGGTGCTATTGGTGTATCCATGGTGACTTAAAAAACTCTGCTGATGAGTAAATTGGTGTTACTGTGCAGAGTAACAGACAAGAGTGTTTCTTGAAAAGAGAGGTGATTTTTGAGAAACAGAGGACAGAGGGTAAATTGCACCAATTGAAATACTGCACAAAGCACTACAGAGGGCAAATACTTGCTCTTGCCAGACTTCTTTCACGGTAATTAGGTGTAATTTCGGGTTCCCTGTTCACGATTGCGCGAACAGAATGTAGGTTTTGTGAAAGTTTTGGTAAACAAGGCTTAGCTGGTGAATTTCGACTTTATAACTTCAAATGTGAACTAGGCACAGGGGATTTGTCGGTCAATTATCTGTTTTTTCTGTGTTTTAAGCTAATTTCGGCTATTTGTAGACAAAACCAGGCGCAGAGAGGATTCGCAGGGATAAATACCTAGTAAAATGACAGTGCGGGTCACAAATGCAGGTGGGTTGGCGCGCCGAAGGCCTCCAGGTCGAATTCAGCAGGTTGGCATGAGTTTGGACGTAAAACGCATGCAGGAGACAACACAGAAGTTTTTGCAAAAAGTGCAAAAAACGCGAAAAATTGGCCAAAATATGGATTTTTTGGAACATTGGCGCCTTTTTTGGATGACGTCAGCATGACGTCATCGGGTGGGGTCAAGGTCGGATGACGTCAGCATGACGTCATCAGGTGACGTGGCGGCTTATGAGTGGTCCACGAGGATTGTGAGGTGGCGGACAGGTGGAGCAATGGCGGACGGGGGCGCGGACGGGACGATGACGTAGCAGCGATGCTGGCAAGGCAGATTGGCGGAAACGGGAAACCGCAGGCGGTATGATATCACACCACTTTTGATACGGAAGTGGAGCTGTCAGAGGGGGCTCCGATACGCTGTGGGGGCAACGCGTGGCCGAGGCCTGACGTCACCCTCTGACAGATATCGGAAGCTATCTTTCGGACGTCGGGGCCGGTCCGATATCCATGTGAGCTGTTGGATGAAAAGCGCCCGATCGGACGGTCGACGGGTCGATGACTTGTTCGGACGCTACGGCGTCGGGCAGGCAATAAAAAATGTATTTTTTATGGGATTCATGCCCGGCGGGACATTGGAATATTTGTGAATTTGTATGGTTTTTCAATATATTTCTTTATAAAGTCGCGCATAGCTCCAAAACTTAGGATAAGTCGGAAAAGTGGGTTTTCAATGTATTTTGCCGTTTGAGCGGGTTAGGGGTGAAAATGGGTTTTTACAAGGTTTTTTAAGTAAATGAAGGGTTGAATGGGTAAATGAATTCTGAAGGAGGAAAAGAGGTAAGGCTTGGGTTCTTAAACTGACCAGATGTCAATTTAATTCCCTAGTGGTGAACATATGGCTATAACCAAGGGGGGGGGGATATTTATAGAATGCTTTGGGTTTATACACCATAGTGTTATAATAGTAGGGAAAGGGTGACATAGGGAATTTAGATAATAGAAGTTAGGGGTTAATATGGAGGGAAAAGGTGAATGAGGAGTGATATCACTAAGTTTATTTGAAAACCACTTAGCTTAGGGAGTAGATCAAATTGAAAAGAATTTTGCACAAGAAATGTGGCTCTTAAAGGAAACCAGAACCAACATAAAACCTTGAATTCTTTCACAAACACAACTGGTGTAGGGATGTTAGTAATGAGTGTAAAACAAGGAAAAAAGGAAGTTAGACATGCTCCATTGTGTTGTTTTCCTTATCTTAACCAGCAAGATTCAGTTTGAGAGGAATACCACTTCTGCAACCCCATCTACCTACCCATCTACTTTCCTAACATTTTTTGTTTCTTCTTGGAGGGTGCACTTGGACTTGTAGACCCTTATGTGCCTTTTCTTTTCCATTTCCTTTTTCTTTTGATTGCCTATCTAGCACTACCCTTATTGCTTCCAAGGCTCCAGATTAAGCAGTTGGGAACCTTGGTTTCTCTGCCTAACTATTGGTCTGCCAAGATTAAATAGTTTGGACAGACTTCTTACTCTATTCTACAACAGAAAATTGAAACATGGCATGATCCAGATTAGACTGTTGGACCATCCATCAAAATTTAGTAAACATGAAAGTATGTACACACCTTGTTTTATTTTGGAAATATGGGATCTTTGTATCAGCAAAGCAGAGCATATTTGGCATTTGAATTTGCCAATCATGAAATATGAAACCTATTGGTATAGGTATCCAACATGCATAACCATTATGATATGATGGATGGTGACCGTTTTGAATATACAGCTGCCCATTACCTGCAAATTTTTGTTCCGCAAGTCCTTGGTAAGCTTGCTGGAATTGTGGTTGTTGATATTGCACCAGCCATGGCTGTGAGACCATTTGTTGTTGCCTAATACTGGATGCTTGACCAAAATGAGGGGTTATAGTACCTATTTGAGCCTGGGTCGCTTTAGTTAAGGATCCACTAATCCACTGTTGTGATTGGGTCGCAGAGACAAGAGGCCATTGTATTACAACCTGAGAGACTGGAGGTTGACATACAACAGGCATCACTTATACCCGCGACACCGTCACAATAGCCGGTGTAGTGGGAATATTCGACACATGTTGATTCGACTGTATAGAATATACAACTCTTGGTTGTTGAGGCAGTATTGGTACCCAACCATTGGATGTGATTCCATCTTGACCCGAATTCTGTTGTGAACTCTCAGATGGTTGTTCTCCCAGAGGGAACAATGAAAAGGCATGCTACCCCCCATATGGCTACAATACAGTGTTCAAAGAGGAAATTGGCCTTTGGAGACTGGATTGCCCAAATTGATACTGTTGCGAAGGATCAATTTGCTAAGACTCAACATAAGAGATTCTAGATAAGGTTCTAGATGAAGAAATGGGAATAGACCATACTATTGAAACAGTCCTTGGGTGGACCCCATCTAGTGGTTGAGAACTAGTTGGGATAGACGGTATACCAATGAACATTGTTGGAGTGGCAGTAGCAGGTTCTGCTACTGCTGTGCCAAACGACACAGTCCTAGATGTCGATGGTTGGTCAGGCATATCGAGTCTATCCAAAAGATTTCCTACCGATTCTACAGGAACTTAATATGAAGGATGACTAACTTCTGTCGTAGAAGGATATAGATGGATCCTAGTTCCAAAATGCAATGGGGTACTGGATGGAAGATCCTCCATAATCTCTTCTATAGAAATCAATCCAGGTGGAAGAGGCAGACCGTCTGGTCTGTAAAATATTTCTGGTGCCGAAGAAGGTGTAGACTCTGCAACGATAGATGTTGGAGGGGTGACACCTTTTGAATCAGCCCTAGATGGAGCCGATTTAGGAATAGAGGTGTTTACCATTACACTAGGATCAATTCTAATGTCCTCTTGTGACTGCGGAACTTCTTCTGTAGAGGCAGGGATACCAGAAATGGTTGGAGTAACTGGAGTCTCTGAGGATGTTGAAACACAAATTTCAAACAAACCAGGAGACTTCGACCCATTTAAACGAGTTCTCTTGGCCTGGAATGGTTTCGTTTCTGGAGTCAAAGATGGTTGATTCATTAGTCTCTGCGAATGAAAGTGTTTTGATTGACTTTCTTCCATGATTACGGATTACTTGATCAACTCAAAATAAAAAGGGGAAAATGTGATTCCGAATTAAATGAATTTTATGATGCTTTAACACAACTTGCTTTTTCAATTTTTAAGAGTTAAGGAAAAGCTAAAGATGACTCTAGTTGCCTTCGATTTTTAATGAGCTTGAAGTGACAAGTGCTCAGATAGACCTTTTCTTTTAAGGAGTCTGAAAAGGAATGAAAGTGACTACTCTGGAAATCTAGATAGAGGGATTACCAAACGAATCGCAAAAATGTAGAATACATTTTATGGTATGACAACCAATCTTCCTGAATGTTGTGTTCAGTGCATTGTGATCAATAGGGAGGTAGACATAGCTTCCTAAGGATAAAGGATATAGCCTATTGTGGTCTCCCAATATATACTTGACGATACGTGGGAGCACAAGTCCGTACTAGCACTTGTCATCTCAAAGAGGAGGAATCACCCAACCTACGATGAAAGTGATAGTTACCAGGCTTTACGACGCTAGAATACATCTCTAGCCTAGACTTCTAAATGTTGTGCGTTAGGTTCCAAAGAATTTTTATGTTCATTGAATTTATTTTACAGTTGATCTTTCTTAAGAAGTTTTCCTTTAAGGTTCACCGTGTGATGTAGATATAAAAATCCTAAATATGCAATCTAAGATGATAAACAGTTGTTTACTTTCTTTTTGCAATGAAAATCCTAGCTACTAAGGAAAGAGAAGTGAAATTCTTTCAACATAGAGCAGGGGGCACACACTAAGATGCACTATCCTAAATCAATCTCCAAAGCAGTATAAATGCAAATGCACATGCATGTATTTTTTTTCGCTTTCTTAATGTGTGAATGACAAAAAGAATGCTAAGTATAGATCTGAACTGTTTTTCTTTCAAAGCGATAGTATTAACAATTTTCTTTTCAAAAACGAAAGGAAGACGAAGACGACACTTTGCAATTTCAAATTTAGAAAATGAAAGGAAGACTGAGACGATACTTTGCGATTTCAAATTCAAAAAACAAAAGGAAGACTACTTTGTGATTTCGAATTCAAAAAAGGAAAGGAAGGCTAAGATGACACTTTGCGATTTCGAATTTGAAAAATGGAAGGGAGACTAAGAGCTACACTTTCAATTTCAATTTGAAAACTGCTTTCGACATTTGGAATACTATTAATTAAAATCAAATACAATGGCAAAATTGTAATTGACTGTCAACAAGAAGAAGACTCTTTTCTTTGACTGAAAACGACACTTGCGACACTTTCAAATCAAAAGACGATAGTTTGATTAAGTCACTGCTTGCCAAGGAGAACTGTAAATGATGAAAAATACATAAAAACGTTCACAATTATTTATATAATGGAGGTTGAGTAATGAAAAGGAAGGGAGTTTTAACAGTGGTATACTGGTCACAGACAACAAAACTCCTAAATAAAGATGAAGACAATGAAGAAAAAACTAAAATCTAGAGGCAAAAACAGTCTTATCTGAACATTGCACCCGTAACACAGGGAAACAGGGATGTACCTCACCTACTACACATGGGAGGTGCGATGCATCTAGACTGTCAAAGGGAGATAGTGTGATGGTCTAGGGACGAGACTGGGCTTGGTTTTTGCTCACAGTTTGTAGCTT
The DNA here is from genome assembly GCA_000404065.3 of Pinus taeda. Lineage (NCBI taxonomy): Eukaryota > Viridiplantae > Streptophyta > Pinopsida > Pinales > Pinaceae > Pinus > Pinus taeda. Next base: position 66,121 of record APFE030439384.1, on the reverse strand, counting down.
AGTTTAGGGATTTACGCTGAGCTAATGATAGTCAGTAAATACAAAGCATAAGGGCTGATCTAATGAAGTTACTAGAGCTACCACCAGGGCACTTAGGATGTTTGCAAGTTAGTAGTTCAGTTTATAAACAAAACCTGGAGATGGACTGAAGCAACATTGATCTACTTTTCACTTTCATAGAAAATGAAGTTCGAAGCCTAGTTGGCTTGACGTCAGGCTCCTTCTGTAGTTTATAAAGCAAACAAATATAAACAAACAAACAAGCTATTCGCTCCCCAGTGGAGTCACCATTTTGTTATCGGGAAAAATAGTGTCCATTCAGAGCTGCTAGTCCCACTAAGATGGGTAGCTATCTTAGAAACAAACAAACTAAAGTCACTTGTGTTTTCCTTTATGAGAGATATATGAGAGAGAAGCGAAGAGTACCAACCTCAGTCTTTCGCTTGGCTGCTTGCTTATTTCCTCCATCCTTTGACAGAGCTTTGCCACTACTTCCTTACTTGTCCCGCTTCAAAGAACACCTGTAGAGTCAAAGCAGCATAATACCATCAAGGCATAGAGATCTATAACCATAAAAAATATAGGATCAGATGTATATTAACCATATCAATGCATATATCAACACAAGATTCAGAGATATACAAGAATATGGAGGAAAACTCAAATAGCTTTATTAATAGAAGTAGTAGAAGAGAGGATTACAATCCATTGGTCTGACCCAGCGCCATCCTCCCATCATGAAAGCCCTCTTCACCTCATGAAAAGCTTAGATCACCCAACACTATGATGTTTCACAGAGAAACCAACAACACTTCCCTACAAAATACAAAATTCCAGCCCCCTGGATCTCTGGGATGAGGGATTCATATATAGATGTTTGCAGGTGGGTGAGTCAGCGTCTATGATTTTGATTAGTGTCCTCTCTCTGATAGTTCTTGGTTCCACTTTGAGATTCATGATCTCTTACTAATCCCTGGGTGAACTCAGAGAGGCAAGTGTCAAATGGGTAGTTTCTAGAAGATTCTCTGAGTTTCCACCTAGCCAACTGCCTCTGCCATTTGTCTTCTCTTGCTCATCACACCCTACAGAAGGGCTTTTCAGTATGCATCACACTTTTTCATGTGGCATGTGAGATGCATCACACCCTTAGCACTGAGCAGTCTGTATGGTCTAGTTTTGACCAATTCTGAGTAGTTTTTCATGGAGAACTTTTGGGAGATGATGTAATCAGCTGACCTTGCTCCTTTAGGGTATGAAACAACACTTTTAGGGACTTAGAAACCCTTGGTTTATGGGCATATGTGATTGGGGTTGCTGTGCCCAAATATGTCTATAACACATACCATTTGCAACCACTCAGGTAGATTCAGCTCACGTTCAGTCTAAAGTTGAAAGGGATAATGACTTCATTGAGTGCATTCAACACATCTGCTAGTAGGTCCATGATATATTTGACGGAGTCAATTGTAAATACAAGAAGCCCCATGATCAACATCGAGTGCTACACAAGTTCCAAGTGGGCGACAAAGTTTGGCTACATTTGCAGAAGGAGCACCATGTTGTGTTGGATGTGGAGCCTGATTATCTTCTGTATTCAAAGGTTTCAGTCAGATGTATACCAAGGAAGAATGTACACCCATCCACGCGGTGGGGGGGCGTAGGGGGGACTTATCCCCCCCGAAGCTAAAAATATATTAAAATTTCCTTGTAAAAGTCTAGTAATTTCTAGTCAATCTGGGCTATTCATTAGGCAGATGATCTTATGGTAGAATTTATGTTTAGTATAGGGTTTTTTTCCCTAGAAGGAAACCCCTCACAATATATGAGGAAATTTTATTGCGTCTTTGGAGATCTATATTCTGAGTCAGGAAGAGAGAAGAGATTGAGAGTGAAGAGAGAGTTATAGTGGATCTGTTGTAGGTTATATCTCTTCAGTTTGCTAGATAATTTATAATAAAAGAAGGACTGGCTATTTCTCTGTGGATGTAGCCCAAACTAGGTGAACCACGTATATCTATGTCTCTCTTATTTTATGTGTTTTCTGTGTTTATATTTTTGCAATATTTTATGTGTTCCATTTCTCTGTAATATATAAGTTTCTAACAACTGGTATCAGATTTGAAGGTCTATTTGGCTGATAAACTTGTAGGAGAGAAGGATTCCTGCTTCGAGTGGGAGCAATGGCAGAAGATGGTAGGTTTAGCGTCGAAAAATTCAACGGCCAAAACTACCAGCCATGGAAGATGAAGATGGAAGATTATCTGTATCAGAGAGATCTATACCTACCATTGAGTAGAAAGGCAAAGAAGCCAACGAGTATGACAGACACATAATGGGATATTCTCGACAGAAAGGCACTTGGAACAATATAGTTGTGCCTAGTAACATCGGTAGCGTTTAATATTTCAAAGGAAATGACAACATAGGGTTTAATGTCGGCATTGGCCAAACTATATGAAAACCCTCGACCTCAAATAAGGTATTTCTTATGAAGCTTTTATTTAATATGAAGATGTCAGAAGGTGGATCTGTTACAGACCATTTAAATGATTTTAGTACAGTTACAACTCAATTAAGTTCTGTAGGGGTAAGTTTTGATGATGAAGTTAGGGCTCTGTTATTTCTGTGCTCATTGCCAGAAAGTTGGAATGGTTTAGTTATGGCCATTAGTAACTCTATATCTAGATCTAGTACATTAAAGTTTGATGATGTTGTCGGTGCAATCCTTAGCGAGGAAATGCGACGGAAAAGCTTCGGTGAGACATCAAGTAATGCTTTGACTGCAGAGACTAGGGGAAGAAAAATGGAAAGAGGAAAGAGCCCAGGATATCGCAGTAAGTCAGGGAAAAGGCAGATCCAAGTCCAGATTAGGGTTAGTGTGCTAGAAATACGGGAAGAAAGGACACCTGAAGAAAGACTGCAAGTCTCGAAAGGGAAAGGAAGGAGACACGTAGCAAGAAAACAATCATGAAGTGAATGTAACAGGTGATGTGTTGCAAGATTCTTTGATTCTTTCATTAGAAAATATTATTGATGCATGGGTGGTATATTTAGGGGCTCCATTCCATGCCACACCTAATAAGAAACATTCTCATGATTATGTTCAAGAATATTTTGGACATGTTTGATTGGGTGATGATAAACCCTGTAAAATCATTGGAATGGGTACAGTTTTCATAAAACAATAGAATGGAAATCAACAACTATTGAAGGAGGTAAGGCATGTTCTAGATCTGAAGAAAAATCTAATTTCAATAGGGCAGTTGGGAGGTGAAGGTTGCATAAATACTTTCACAGATAAAACCTGCAAGGTCTCTAAAGGATCCTTGGTAATAGCGAAAGGAGGAAAGGTTGGTACATTTTATTTATGCAATGGTATTTCTAATTCTTTTAATGCTTTATCCTGTACAGGAGAAGATACGGCATTGTGGCATCATAGGCTCGGGCACATAAGTGAGAAGGGGATGCAGATTCTTCACTCTAGAAATTTGTTGCTAGGTCTGAAGCATGTTGATTTAAATTTCTGTGAGAATTGTGTTTATGGAAAACATAAGAGAGTCAGATTCCTTAGAGTTGGGAAATAAAGGAAGAGCGAAAAATTAGAGCTTGTGCATACAGATGTATGGGGACCTGCTCAAGTATCATCTCTTGGTGGCTCTTGTTATTATGTTACTTTTATTAATGATGCAACCATAAAAACTTGGATTTATTTTATTCGAAATAAATCTGATGTATTTGATAATTTCAAGAAATGGAAAGATTTGGTCGAAAATGAGACAGGAGAAAGGTTGAAGTGTCTCAGATCAGACAATGGAGGTGAACATTGTAGCAAAGAGTTTGATAGGTATTGTTTTGAGAATGGAATTCATAGACAGAAGATAGTTCCAGGAACACCACAAGAAAATGGTGTGTCAGAAAGGATGAACACGACAATCATGGAGCGTGCAAGGTGCATGAGATTGCATGTAGGATTGCCTTTACAATTTTGGGTAGATGATGTAGATACTCTGGTTTATCTAATAAACAGAGGGCCTTCAAGTTCCTTTGATGGAAGTATTCTAGAGGAGGCATGGACAGGTAAAAAGGTAAACTACTCTTTTTTAAAGACTTTTGGCTGTGAAGCCTTTGTCCACATTAACAAAGAAAATAGAAAAAATCTTGAGGCAAAATCAAAGAAATGTACCTTTATTGGATATGGTGTTAATGATTTTGGTTATCGCTTTTATGATTATGAAAAACATAAAATCATTTTGAGCATAGATGTCATATTCAATGAAAAGGTTTTGTATAAGGATTAGATGCATGAAAAGAAACATGAAAAAGAAAATAGAGAATACACAGTGCTTGACGAGATCACAGAAAAAGTGATGGTGCCTCAAAATCATAATGATCAATAGCCAGAACAACAACCACAACAGCAACAAGCACTTCAAACACCTAAAAGTGGTGTTAGAAGATCTACCAGGATAAGTGGACCCCCTGAATGATACTCTCCTTCATTATATTATGTATTGTCGACTGATTCTAGTGAACCAAAATGTTATGAAGAAGCAGTACAGGTAGAAACCAGGAAGAAGTGGGAGCAAGCCATGAAAGAAGAGATGGAATCCTTAGCACATAACCAAACTTGGGACTTAGTCAGGTTGTCTGCAAGTAAAATGACATTACAGAATAAATGGGTTTATAGGCTAAAGGAGGAAGATGGAGGTATAAAAAGGTACAAAGCTAGACTTGTGGTGAAGGGGTTTAGGCAGAAGAAAGGTATTGATTTTGATGAAATATTTTCTCTTGTTGTTAAAATGACTTCAATCAGAACTATTTTAAGTCTAGTAGCAGTTGAAGATTTGCATCTTGAGCAATTAGATGTAAAGACAACTTTTCTCCATGGGGATTTGGAGGAAGAGATATATATGTAGCAGCCATAAGGATATGAGGTGAAAGGGAAGGAGAAACTTGTGTGCAGGTTGAAGAAGAGCTTGTATGGGTTAAAACAGGCTCCAAGGCAGTGGTATCTAAAATTTGACAAGTTTATGTCTGAAAAAGGTTATACTAGATGTCACTCTGATCATTGTGTTTATCTGAAAAATCAAAATGATGGCAGCTATATTATATTGTTATTGTATGTAGATTACATGCTTGTTGCAGGATCTAACATGCAAGAAATAAATGTGCTCAAAAGAAAATTTGCAAATTCATTTGCAATGAAGGATTTTGGAGCTGCAAAACAAATCCTTGGTATGAGAATAACTAGAGACATGAAGAATAGCAAATTAACATTGTCTCAAAGTGAGTACATAGAAAAGGTGTTGAAAAGGTTTAATACGTAGAATGCAAAACCAGTTAATATATCTTTTGCTAGCCATTTCAAATTTAGTAAGGAGATGTGCCCAAAGACCCAAGAAGACATGGATTATATATCTAAAGTTCCATATGCATTAGCAGTTGGAAGCTTAATGTATGCAATGGTCTGCACAAGGCCTGATATTGCACATGTAGTGTGAGTTGTAAGTAGGTACATGAACAATCCAGGAAAAGAACATTGGATGGCAGTGAAGTGGATTCTCAGGTATTTGAGAGGTACCACAAATCAAGCATTATGATTTGGTGGTTCAAACATTTCTCTACAGGGATATGTTGATCTAGATATGGTAGGTGATAGAGACAGGAGGAGCACAACAGGGTATGTATTTACTGTAGGTGGAACAGTTGTTAGTTGGGTCTCAAAAATACAAAGTGTTGTTTCACTCTCAACAATAGAAGCAGAGTATGTTGCTACTACAGAGGCTAGTAAAGAAATGATTTGGTTACAAAGGTTTCTGGATGAATTGGGTAAGAAGCAGGAGTTGGGAGAGTTATACACTGACAACAAAAGTGCCATACATCTTGCAAATAACTCTACATTTCATTCCAAGACTAAACATATATAGCTCAAGTACCATTTCATACGGTTAGCATTGGAAGATGGAAAGTTGAAGCTGGAAAAGATACACACTAGCCAGAATCCTGCAAATATGTTAATAAAAGTTGTAACCAGGGAGAAGCTGAGAATTTGCTTAGTTTCAATTGGTCTTCAAGTATGATGAAGAAGGTGAGAAACAACCAGGTCCAAGGTTCAGTCATTGTCTAGCAAATGAAGCAGCGGTGGAGTTGCTATAATTAGTCTCCAAGTGGGAGATTGTTGGGTGTGGAACCTGATTATCTTCTTTATTCAAAGGTTTTAGCCTGATGTATACCCCAAGAAGACTGTACACCCCTCCACGCAAGGGCGTGCGGGGGGGACTTGTCCCCCCAGTGGGTGTTCGGGGGGTCTAATCCCCCCCAGCTGACCCCCTGGTCGGGGTTCGGGGGTAGCGCCCCCGAAGCTAAAAATAGATGTAAAATTTTCTCGTAAAAGTCTAGTAATTTCTAGTCAATCTGGGCTGTTAATTAGGCGGATGATCTTATGGTAGAAGTTATGTTTAGTTTAGGGTTTTTTTCCCTAGAATGCAACCCCTCACTATATATGAGGAAATTGTATTGTGTCTATGTAGATCTGTATTTTGAGTGAGGAAGAGAGAGGAGATTGAGAGCGAAGAGGGAGTTACAACGGATATGTTGTAGGTTGTATCTATTTATTTTGCTGGATAGTATATAATAAAAGAAGGACTAGCTATTTCTCCATGGACATAGCCCAAACTGGGTGAACCACGTATATATGTGTCTCTCTTATTTTATTTGTTTTATGTATTTATGTTTTTGCAATATTTTATGTGTTCCATTTCTCTGTAATATATAATTTTCTAACATGTTGGACCCCACTGCAAGCTTCACCTACTTCGTTATGTGCCATACACAACCACCAAGGTCGTTGGTGAAAATGCCTTCGATCTCAGCATCCCACCATTCCTTGGTATGCACTCAGTGTTCAATGTAGACTGCCTTCAGCCATACTTTCCACCACTGTTGGACACATCTGACATTGCATAACAACTCACACCAATAGAGCTCAACCTGGACTGAACGGAACAAGCCACAACTAATCAGATCATGCACACACAGATCAAGAGAATTCGCTAACAAAGGATACAACTGTATCAAGTTGTCAAAGTAGGCCAACTCCTTCACCAGGGCAAGTGGTTCACCAAGGACTAGGTTCAACAGAAATTTTCTCACCTCATGGAGGCTCTACGACCCCAGGAAGTTGGTTGCCAAAATAAACCCAATAAGGCCCACAAACTCTTGGGTCAGGGTTTTGGTTGTTTAGGGTTTTCTCATGTTTTCCAATAATAAATAGGCCCTTGAGCCTCATTGTAACACAATTCAGAGGCATGTAGCCACCACATCTCTTCTCTGAGATAAGCTACCATTGCCCGAGCTATCTTATTTCCATTCTATGTGTAAGCATAGTTCAATATTTTTTCTATTAATGAAATGAAGTGTTTTTCTACTACATCTTTGTGTTTATGATTATATCTATAAGTTGTTGCGTTCTTATTTAAGTTCGAATCACTCTTACCATTGCCAACCATTTCAAGTTAAGTTGACAAGTATAATTACTTGTATTCATTTGAAGTATGGATGATAAAAATGTCAGATATTATGTAAATTTATAGATCAACACTACCTATGGAAGGTTTCCTAGATTATTGTATGTCTATGATGAATGATATACTTTATGTTCCTTCATGGTTATGTTGAAATTTTGGATCTATGTGTTTTCTATTATCTTCATGAACTACAAAGTTATTTACATGAATATGACTCATTTCCTAAGTCCCCTTAGTTAATATGTTATTACAATTTTTTTCAATTATTGAATGTGTATCTGAAGGATCACTTCCTTGTTTAAGACTATAATTTTACTTCACATGATAAGGAGATAATCGATGAACTATATGATGAATAAAAATTTAATTAAAAATTGATAATTACTTATTTTAAGAGCAATGTGATTATGATATGGTTATCCACACCTATACATTGTTGTAATGTCTTGAGCTTCACAAAGTAAGCACAACCAATGGTTTTCCCTAAGAAATATGGCCTTTGGAGCCATTTCTCCCTTTGCTCAAGATCTGGTGTAAGTCAGGTTTGATGGTGCCATTAAATATTCTATGGTCATGGCATATAAATACTTCTGAAGGTTGAATTTCAAAATTTTAATTTTACTTCAAGAATTCGGTGTTGTGGGCAAAGTTCTTCCTTAAGGAATTCTAATAAAATTCCTTGAATTCTTCTTAAAAATTTTGGTTAAAATTTGAAATATTTATCTAGGACTAGATGGTCTCTTGGTATACTTGCATTCAAGCTAGATACCTTTTTCCATATCCCAATAGTAGCTTCATCCAAATATACAAGGGGTACATTCTTCTAGTAGTCTAGGGTATCTGGCTAGACAAGCCATGCACACTTTCAAAATGAACCAAATATAGATCGAGTTGGATTTCCTTGAGAAACTTAGTTTAGGACCAAATATATGGGGTGAGTCTCATTTGGTCATAACAAATGCGTAAGAATAGATTTATTTGCAAGTGGATGTTTCAATTGGAATCTAGAGCATCAGGTAGTGTGGAGTTTAACACACATGAAAAAGTCTCATAACTAGGACTAGATTTTCCATAGATTTTGTGTGTGATATATGGAATTTAAGATTTGGGGGATGGGGGAGTGGGTTGGTAAGCAATGCACATCATTATAGAGCTCTAGATGTATGCAGAGTTGAATTTTGCACAATATAACTTATTAATATGAAGATCCAAGGTAACCATGGGTATGTTAACAAGGGATAATGTTAGATAACTTAGATTTCCTTGAAGCCAAATACAATGTAGAATTTCCACTTAACATGAATGGATTGAGCCATGCACAACCCCCTAGTTTGGGTCGACGTGGAAAGTTTCATATATGCTAGGTAATGGCTATGTAGGCACCATCCTGGGATCATGAGTGATGTGGGATGGTTTAGGGTGACATGGTAGAGCCATGCGGGTCACACATGGATGTACCTTGCTAATGTGGTGCAATTTAATAACTCAAACTTCAAAAGGGCATGACTTTCAATCTAATAATGAGAATGAGATAAAATTTATATTCCAGAAAGATCTCGATGAACTGAACATGATGGTAGTATTTTTTTGAGCTACAATGAAATTGTAAAAAAGGGTTTTAGAGCAACATCTTCACAATAGACCTTGAAGGCCGGATTAAGTCATAAGTAACACTTCCCACAACCTGAGATGGTTCAAAGGGTTGGAGGGAATGTTACATTATGTGCGACACCTAATATTGTGTGTCATCTCTTTTGTGCATTATTTGAGTACATTGATGCTTAACTATGCAACTTATGGTTGGTATCTTATGGGATGCTTATTATGTGTCTCACTTAAGTGCATAACTTATGTATATTTCTTATGGGGCATCATTTTGTGTTGTCACTTTTCTGTATTGTTTCTTAAGTGTGTCACTTATGGGAGCCTCTTATGGTGTGTTAGCTATAAATTAGCCACAATGGTTTAAACAACAATTCCATCATATAATATTTCATTAGTTCATAAAATTCACAAATATAATGAATAAGATAACATCCCAAGGAAAATGCATTAAGAGAAATATTATGTTGACCTTTGAGGGAAAACAAGGTTTTCCAATATCAACATACAATTCGTATACAAATGAGTTTTCCAATCTTTATCCAAAACCCCTACATTTATTTTAACATTTATACCAAAAACTAACACTATGCAAAGTAGAATTCAAAACTGCAAATACAAAATGTTGATTGAAAGTCATACATACATACAAGGTTTTGATCTTATTGCTTTAACACTCTTTTACCTCCTTTGGAATCAAGTGATGGATGTTAAAATCCAAATAAAGAAGAAAAACAATTTTTTAAAACCCTAATAAACAAGAGACTCAAAGAGAAATGATGTATTTTGGTTTCTATTAGTAGGAATTATTTATATTTATAATACATCCTTTTCATTAATGGTTAGTTCATTTATTAGTTTTGTCATGACTCATTCAACATCAACATTAGTGTTGTCATGTCATCCTAGTTGTGACTTTATATTACATTTATTATCTCTGGATTGTTGTTTTTGGTTTTTATACCTCAGAACAAATTCACAACATGTCCTTGAATGGCTCCAGGAATTGAGTTGAAACTCACCATAAAATATAAACCATTTTGGATTGTAGATTACTGTGGTGTGGTTTCTGAGAGGAGTTCGGATTTTCCACAGTGTTCATCTTTATATGGTCGACGTTTCGAGTCTAAACCCAGACTCATCATCAGGACTGATGTACGGAGAAAAGAAGGAAAATGATTTGGTTTAAATATGAAAAAGGTTAGATGCAAAGACAGAATGGCCGACTCAATGTCTATTTATTATGATTTTAATTATTTATATTGTTATTTAAATCATTAACTATCATTGTTTATATTATTAATAATTAATTTATTATTCTTAATCATTATTAATATTATTATTAATATTCTTGTTAATATTATTATTATTAATCATTATTTAAATTATTGTTATTAATTAATATTTATGTTCTTAATCATTATTTTTATTTCTATTACTTATTGTTATTATATTATTTCTAATTATTTCTATCCAATATTAGTTATATTAATTATGAATTAATTATTATTTATTATTGTTATTTATCTTCATTTATATTATTACATATAATTATTTAAATTATTATTTATTTTATAATTATCATTATATTTATTATTATTATTTATATTTAATCTTAGTAATAATTAATTTAAGTTAACATTATTATTTATTTTATTCTAATATTATTATTCATATTTATTATTTATTCTTAGTTATTTATTATTAATTCTTATTATTATTATTTATATTATCATTTATTCTTATTAATTATTGTTATTTATTCTTATAAATTATTATTTATATTATTATTTCTATTATTATCAATCATATTTATTATTGTTGTTGACTTAATTAATCATAAGTTAATTATTATCGTTTATATTATTATTATTATTTATTC
>APFE030439384.1:28092-54981 GCA_000404065.3 Pinus taeda | reverse complement strand
ATACACTATTAATATTTATATTTAATGTTATTGCTAGCTAATTAATTCTATGTTTATTATTATTACTTATATAATAATTATCCTTATTTATCATTAATATTCTTCTTGTCTAAGGTTGCTAATGTGCAGCAAAGTTAATTTATTTTCAAGGGTTATTTTACATGGGAAAATTTTCAATTCTGTTAGACATTAGCATTGGGTAATAATTAGGGGCACCCCCATCCTAGGATTCCATAGGCTAGAAAATTAATTATTTTAGGATCTTTGAAGCTCAACTTCTAGTTAGGAAGTATCAATGAAAATATTGTACAATGGAGGGTTTTGTAAAAAGTTGGCTTGAGCGATTGTGGGTAGTTTTCTCATGTGGACCTTGGCCATATACACATTCTAGTGGTTATGGAACTTATTTTTGTTACTTGGTTTTTCTTTTAAACCCTTGAAAAAAATTCATAATATGTCCTTGAATGACCCTATGAAGTGAATTGAAAACTCACCATATAATTCAAATTGAGACTTAGATGGGAAATCCGTTTATTATATGAGACTCCTAGAATTAGGTTACAACAAGGGGCAACCCCTACTAAGATTCCAGAGGCCAAAAATGCTAGTAAATTTTTAGGAAACACCAATACAAATTTTGCAAAAGGGAGTGGATTTTGTAAATCGCCATCTTGAGTGGTCATGGGTAGCATACTCACACGGGCCTTGGAAAAAAAACACTTTCCAAACCTTACAAAACTCAGTTTTGCTTCTTAATTTGATTTCTATAACCTAGACGAAATTCGTTATATGTCCTTGAATGACTCTAGAAAGTAAGATGCAATTGGCTAAAAATTTCAAAATAGGACTTGAATGGGTGAATCATCAATTTTATTGGATCCTTGGCACTAGGATATAGTTAGGGCCACCACTCTCCTAAGACTCCATGGGTCAAAATTTGTTTTTTTTTAAGCATCTTTAGAGCCAAGGTTCTTTCTAGTAATGACCAATTAAAAATTTACACAATAGGATTGATTTTGTAAAATCCTAGCCTCAAATATTGTTGGGCCTCAAATATTCCCATTTTTTTCATCATACAATACGACTATTCATAAACTAAATTCCTATATTTCTAACTCATTTCATACCGTAATTCTACAACTTATCGCCAATTCATATCTTACACTTCGTGATTAATTACCATTAGTTTTATTAACTTTTAAATGATTAGAAATGAATTTTCTATGATTTTCTAATGACGCTTTTGCCAATTTAATTTACTCCAAGGGTCCATTGCTGCAATTCTTCATAATTCAATTTAAAACTAGTTGCTGCACGTTAAGTACAAAATTCATGTAGATTAAAATCTCATTTTGTGATCAAATTGAGAATAATATCGGGATTCTAAAATATAGGGTTTGTTTGAATTACCCTCATTCAGGTAACCCAGAAATCGTTTGTCAAAATTCATCACCATGAAGAAGTTATGGTCAGCAGAATCTTAAGTATAGAATCATGTACAAACTTTTTGGGTTAAGTACATAAATTTTGGCTTTAACGGTTTCAGATCATCCATGGTTTTGGATATTTCAGGTTGAATACTTATTCATTTATTTTTCAGGCTATATGAAGCTGCAATAAGATATTCTAGATCTCAATGAAGGCGTGCATGGATCATGATATTTCCCAAGACAAATTTGACATAACCAAATTGCAGAAAAATCAATTGAAATGTATTTTTGTAATTTTGTTGGCATATGGCTAAGATTAGATCCTTGAGCTTGGGATATAAAATTGTAAAATCATAGTATATATTTCCATCACTTAGTACTAGAGAGGGAGTTACAAGTTACACATAAATAAGTTATGTAGGAGAGGAAGTACAATTGTTGTACATTGAACTCTATTTTTTGATGAATTAAGAAAATGAGATAAAAGTGTTGTAGCCTTGGTGCCCATTTTATGAGTTGATCTTAGAACTGTAGCACATGGACAAGAAAGAACGCCTGAACTCACCATGTTTGCAGGGTTAATATAGATTATGTAAGTGTGTTTATTTCCTTTTTATATTTTTATTTCTTGCAAATGGTTTGAAGTAGATTTAATTGCCTTGTCATTTATTTCTGCATTCTAGATCATGTAATTGCTTTCTGATTTATGTGTGATCCCGAGAATAGTTTTATGTAGGAAGTGTTTTTTTCTTCATTCAATAGATTTACATTTCATTTCTAAGTTGTTTTCTAAATAGCTTTCATAATTCCAACACTTCATTTCATATTCTAGATTTTTTTTATGTTTTGTAGATCTCAGTAGAGGGCAACAATCTGAGTAGAGGGAAGCAATTGAATTTCTGTTGGTTTCTCTTTGTAGGTTGTGGAGAATAGGTATAGCTGCATTATGTACAAAGGCCACATTATGTACTCATTCCATGTTCTATACTCATGTTTCATTCTTTACTAAGTCTGCATTTTGTACTCAGTCCACTTTCTGTACTCAGGATTCCTGTAGCTACATTTTGTACTTAGAATTGCTTTGTTTTAGTTGATTGGTAGAATTTAGTTTGGAAGAATGAGTTGTGTCATTTCAATTAAGCCTGTCATGATTTCTTAAGTTGAACAGAGTAATTATCATAGTTAATCATTTGTTGATTTTGTAGTTTATAGAATTAAAGACAGTTTGTTAATAAATTGTGTTGTGTGAGAAATTAGCTTTAGGCTTTTACATGTTTAGTTGTTTTGAATCAAATAGAACTCATTTAAATAGATCACTCATTATTTATCAATATTTTTTAATTATTTTATCCTTTGATTAGAGTTATTCCATTGTTTGAGCATGTTTTTATCAATAGAATAGTTTCAAACTAGGAATAGAAATTCCATACCTAATTTAGGAATAGATTTCAGATTTCATTATGTTATTTTAGGTTAGATGCTATGATCCTGCATTATCTGTGTTTGTGCCTCAAATATTATGAGTCACATATTGATTATTTAATGTTGGAATTATAATATATATAATTTCCCCAACATTTTTGTCTTCGTTGTTGGGGAGGTTCTAAAGGGATTAGAGCATACTTTCTTTCACAATTTTTTGGTGTGATCTTAGTTGCATGGAAGCTAGATGGTAGAAAGTGTATGGTAGGATGTGAGTGAAGAGCCGCTCATCCACTATGGTGGGGTTGCTCCAAATTTTGATTTTCCAAGTAAGCAATTTTGGGGAGTTTTATTGTAAATAATTTTAATTCATTTAGATTAAAAATTAAAGCTCTTTAAGGATAAAATTTTTTTGGGGTGCTCAGTAGGAACCCCCAGGTGTTAATCTATGTTGTGAGACAGGGATCATCAACCAACAAGAGAAATTTAAATAATGATTGAGAACTTGAAAAATGTCCCTCAAAGTACTTTCTCAAATCCTAGTAGTAGTCGGGATATCTGTCTCGGAGGAAGAGTTCATCCTGATGACATTTAGGAAATTACCTATCTGTCCACAACCAGAAAAGGATTTGGAAGTCTCCCTTGATTCCTGTTGCCTATCTACAAAGGAGATTGAGAACTCATGTACCAAATCTGATGGGGAGAATCTAGATGAACCTGAGATCGAATAACTTTCACCATGCCCAACAATAAGCCTTGTATGCATTCCTGAGACCAATTATCTAAGTTTTCCTGGCATGACTGAGGAGGAATTTCAAAGTGGTCCAAATGAAGAAATGGGCCAAGATCATCAGGGTTACATCGAGCATTAGTTCCAAATCACAATCCAGTCAAAGTACCACTCTCATCTTCAAATACTCTTTGTATCACATCTTTCAAAACTACTTATTTTTCATGCTCGCGTACCTTCTAAAGTTTATATGATAAATCTAGCCATGAATATATCTTTGTACCTGATCCGCACATGGATTCAATGGAATTTCTCCTTCACTTGAAGGAGGATGTCTTTTCTCCAGTAGAGTAGGAAAGTTAGTATTGTAATAAACAAATAAATGAAAACAGTAAAGAGAAAAATAAGTCCTTTTGTGAAAACCAGCTTGTTTGGCACAACTGGACAAGGACTTTTCATGAAAACTAGGTAAGTGGCAGGAAAAGTTCCCAATAAAGTTTGTAAATTTTTATGATTTCTTCAAATCATGTGTCTTTCAAGTCATTATGTTTATGCTCGATTTGGTTGATGTGAGATTCCTTAAAGCCCACCTGCCAACAAGCCTTGTCCCGTCAACATCAACATATTATTTAGGATCAAGGTTAGGGTTATGTAAGGTACCTAGGAGAGTCCATTCCTTAGGGTAGGTGTCCTTGTCATCTTCTAAGGAAATACATAAATATTTCAAGGTGGGTGAATTCTGTAGTCCATTTGACTTTGATAAATCCATTCATGGCTAGTAGAATGTACCTAATGTCTTGATTCCCATTAACATCAATGGTGGGATATCTCGCATTGGTTAACAACATCCTCAATGGTCAGTAATCCAATGATTCTTTCTTATGTTTGATAATGACACCATTTATTCACATATGCAATATTGCACATGGGTGTGTAGTGGTTGAAAACTATATGGTTTTGTGATCTTAACACAGATTTTCAGCAATTTGGATATTTGTATCAACGTTTCCATTTTCATTTGCAATAGTATATTTATTTTAGTAAAGGCTTCCATATAGAAGCTTGACCATTCATTTGCAACAACATTCACCTTTCCTCAATTGTTTGGGGACATACAACTCTTCAGGCATGGGGGAGAAGGGGACCTTCAGTTCATCCTTAAGCCCTTTACCTCATCATTCATTCTTATTCAATAGACCATATTAATAGTCAAATCAACTCCAACCATTCCATCCTCCACTTCATCCTCCAACACCAAACAAAACAATAATAAAGGTAAAACTTGAGGTAAAATTTGGCTTAAGATTATCTAATTCATCAGAAGGTTTAAGAAAATTAATGATTAACCACTTCTCATTCCATTCATTTAATATTTCATAAATAATTATCCTTCCATTTGCCTTCCATTCACCACTCATAATAAAAAGAATTATACTCTAATTACAAGACCATGTTAAAATAAAATCCTTATGGTATATTAATAAAGGCGATCTCTATAGTGTCTTCTCCTAACATTTTATTCAGAGGGTTAATTCATTACTGCAATGAAATGATAAAGGAAAACCACCTATAAGAATTGGTCCTTTGATGATAGAGTATGCAAGCACCCATTCACATACTTACCATCCCCATCACCACCTCATTTTGTCCATAATCTCTTCCTCATCCATCCCTTTCTTGTCCTCAATTTGTATTTCCCTATAAATTACTATGATATCTTAATGTGAAGAATGCTTCTCCAAAAGAACAAACACCTCCAAATACTCAAGTGGTGTTGCTCCACAAGAACCACCACCTCTAAATATTTAAGCAATGTTGTTCCACAAAGAACCAACATCTACAAAACAATGTCAAGAATTTGTAAATGAGCAAGGGATTTTTTTTGATGAGGACATGCAAATCCATAAGCATGGAGGGATGTTGGGCCTCAACTATGCCCGTTTTTTAACAACATACAAGACCACTATTCATAACTTAAATTCCTATTTTTTTAACTCATTTCATACTAGAATTCCACAACTTGCCACTAATTCATAACTTACACTTCATGGTTGATTATCATTAGTTTTACTTACTTTTCAATGATTAGATATGTTTTTTTTATGATTTTCTAATGATTATTTTTCCAAGTATTCTTCATAATTCAATTAAACTAGTTGTTACAGGTTAAGTACATAATTCATGTAGATTAAAATCTCATTTTGTGATCAAATTATGAAGAATCTCGAGATTCTGAAACATGCGGTTTATTTAAAGTACCCTTATTCACATAACCCAAAAATCATTTGTCAAAATTTGTCACCATGAAGAATTTATGGTCAACAGAACCTTGAGAACAAAATCAAGTACATAATTTTCAGGTTAAGTACATAAATTATGGGTTTGACGATTTCAGATCAGCCATGGTTTTGGATATTTCGGGTTGAAGACTTATTCATTTATTTTCCAAGCTATATGGATCTTCAATTATATTTTCTAGATCTCAATCAAGCTATGCATGGATCATGAGATTTCCCAAGACAAATTTGACATAACCAAATCCTAGGAAAAGAAATTGAAATGTATTTTTGTAATTTTGTTGGCATATGGCTAAGATCAAATCCTTGAGTTTGGGATATCAAACTGTAAAAGCATAGAATATATTTCAGTCACTTCGTAGTAGGGAGGGAGTTACAAGTTACACATAGATGAGTTATGTACAAGAGGAAGCACAATTATTGTACATTGAACTCTATTTTTGGATGAATTAATAAAAGTTGATGAAATTGTTGTAGCCTTCATTCCCATTTTATGCACGGGCATTTTGTGAAGTAGAAATCCTCAATGGTCTTCCTAGGATCCTTGGAAAATAGTCATATTAGCTGAAACTGTCACAAAGATGCATGCATATATATGCTTAAAAAGTGAATATCAAAGTGAGAAGGACATATTACCTCAAGTCTTAGTGTGGTGTTTCTGGAGAGTGCAGTGTAGCGGAAGACCCTTGAGCCAGCTCCAGATCAAAAATTGCACATAGAAAAGACAAGCGTAATATCACAACATAAAACCTTGATAAATAGTACATGAACATATAAAGATATCTAGTTGCATATATCTAAGCCAATCATGCTAGCAATGTTGCATAAAGATATAAGCAAGTTATACTACCAACATCACAGAGTGGACAATAGAATTGTAGTTTTATATTGATGTAGCAAAGATTGATTACAACCATTCATTGTATTAGCCTTCCCTTACCCCTCCAACTCCTCTCTCTCTCTCCCTTCTCAACCTCTTCTGATGCATTAGTTTGAGACTATGCTCGACAGTCAAGTAGGCAATCCTTTCAAATGGTTCGACCTCTTTCACAATGGCATAGAATGTGAGGATAGGGTTGCCAAGTCCTTCATGAGTTCCATTAGGTAAAAGTAGTGATTTTTCCATGCCTTTTTGCTCTTTCCCATTTGCATGCTCCATTAAGAATTAGTAATTCCTTCAAACATGTCAAGTTCTGATGTTTCCCTACTTTTGTGAGCTGACATAGGAGAGAATATTGGGATATTTGTCAGTCACCTTGTTCCCTTGACCCATTGAAACTCATTAAGGTTCACTAAATCTATTTATGAGGTAACAGATAGAGTTACCCTAGGCACTAACGCACCCTTAGCCTTGCTAGGAAGATTTATAAAGCAGGTTGATAGTGTTTACACAACATTATCTTGACAATTGGGCTTGTGAACTTGGTTAGTCCTTCAGTCATCATGTCTTTATCATTTGAGCTGGTGAGGAGGTCATTTTCCTATATAACAACCTTTATTATTTTGAGGCTTTGGTAGTGAGTTCAGTGTTTGAGAAATTATCGAAAGAAACTAAGGAGCTCTTAACTGGCATGATGTCGACACCCGTGGAGACTGCAAGTATTGGAGAAGCAATGGCAGCTGAGGGAGCTGACTGGGAGGCAATGAGTGTAGAGGTACCTGGAGAAGTACCAAAATAAATGAGATCACCCACACAGATGTCTATGCCACCCAAAGAGGGTCCCTAGATGAAGAAGAATAAGTAGAAAGCAACATAGTCGGTGCATGAGTTGCCAAGGGAACACTAGAAGAAAGAAAAGCCTACTGTATAGGAGAAGGGCACGGTAGTAGACCTAGAATCTGACGAGGACATAGAGGATGTCGGTGTGGGCATGGAAGACATTGACATGGAAGGGGAAGACATTGAAATTGAGGGGGTAGACCCTATTTCCAAGTTTCCGCCCTATGTCCCTCAGCATCAAGGGAAGGTGAAGGTACTAAAGGACATCGATGAGATCATAATCACACTTTTCACCCCATTTTTTCCAGACAAAATCACATTCGAAGGACCGTGCCTGGTGCGCGTCCCCCTTTTGAAGCTCAAGGATTAGTATTTGGAAAATATAGAGCACTTTCCCCACTTGGCAACCAATACATTCAAGAATCACATATTCTATAAAGACTCTGGTGTAACCATAGTAGAGCCAAGATAGTGGATAAAAGGGGTGGATAAGGCAGGATTGTTGAACCTGCTATGGGTGTCGCCTTACAATCGCGCGCCGATAAATTTGATAGTGATCGAGTAGCTATTATTCTTTGTGCACGATGGGTGCCTGTGGTTAGGAGACCCAATATCGATCACTGACATGCTGATCCACAGGATCACTTTGCTCCTACATTCAGGATTGAATCCGACCATGGCATTTGGTGGAAAGACAAGTGAGCATGAGCTTGTTGGACGAATGAAGGACAAGTTCAAGCTTTCTAAGAAGCCGTGTGGCTACTCCATCTCCAGCATAACTGACCCTGCAATTAAAGTAGCCACCCAGATCTTGGCAGGGAAAATGATGAGAAAGTGTCGCGCAGATGAAATGCCAACACTGGTGGTATCTTTAGCGGCCTAGTGCATGAACTGCATACAATTTAACTAGGCACGCTACCTCTACAGTGCATTCCTCATGAATTACGAAGAAGCGCAAGAACAAATAAAGACATTCCATTATGCATGGATGTTGTTGTCAATTGTACTGGTTCTGTGGGACTTACTAGACGACAATCAGTTTCCTCCAATTACACCATAGCGACGGGAAACAGTGAAGTTCGCTTTGCTCTGGGCCATGAGGGACCTCCAAAGGGTCAATGACAACAAGATATTCTATATTCTCACCGAGTGTTGTTGAACATTTGTCCGAATATGTGGAGTTTAAGGTGAACTTCCACTGAGTTTCCATCAAAGAATGGAAAGACCCCACACAAAAATGGTATGATCTTCCATACCTGGCGATGGATGATGAAATTGCCCCGGCTTTGGAGAGTTGTCTAGCAGAATGGTGCATGGCCTTAGAGTTATCAACTCAGTCTAGTTATGTTTCCATGAAGCAGAAGAAGGAAGAGGGCAGGTTAGAGATGGAGCAGTTGGCCTGAAAACAAAGGAAGGAAGCTGAGGACAAAACCAAAGTAGAGCATGCGACCAAAACGCAGGCATAAGGGGAGGAGTAAGAGGATTATGATGACTCCGATAAGAGTCAGAAGTCACCTTCTCCATAGACAAACAAGGAGGAGGAGCACTTAGAGTAGGGAGGAGTGGAACTAGAGACTACTCCATTTTGGGTTAAGTGCAAAAGGGAGTAGGAGAAAGTAGGGCTGCGCAAGAAGTCCAGGGCCAGCAAATCATCCCTAGATCAAATCACCATAATAAAGAGTGATTTGAATGATATCGGTGATACAATGAGGGACGCAACCACGGAACTGCTATAGTAGTTTGAGCAGCAGCAAAAAGAGGCCTTGGTCACCGTTTAAATGGGTCTGTGTAAGCTGCAGATCCAAGCTACATAGGTGTAGACCACTGTAGGGCACGGCAGTGTGATGTCAAGCAGTTTGGCACTTGGAACCTTAGATGCAACAAAAATGGTCCATTCAATGGATCCCCAGGTTTTCGTGTTGTCGTATGGCGCATTGACTGTAGAAACAAAGGTTGACAAGGCTATTGTTAGTGCCATCAAGAAATTGGGGTTAAACTTGGTCGCACTTCCAAGTGAAGCCCTTCACACCCTACTGGATGGCATTATTGCAGAAATAAGGGCTCGAGAACAACGTGCCATGAATGTTATCAGCAAGAAAAAGGTGAACAATGCACAAATGTTCATAAAAAAATCGTCCGTGATTGATCTTCTTAAGAATATCACAAAAAAGAATGAGCACACAATAGTTATGGTGGCTGAGGTGTGCCAGCCTATTCCAGAGCTGAACATCCCGAAGATGCGCCAGTCGAGGCAAGGATCTAGAAGCTTGCTGTAGGTGTGTGTGAGGCATGAACAGAGCTGGCTAAGGTTCATTTTGAACTAAACCTTAAGATCACAGAACTTGAGTTGAGGGCCCAGCCTTCGAGTCCACCAGAAGTAAGAGAGAAGTGCGAGACCATTGTCGAAGATGACGTTGAAGCTATCGACACTGTAGTAAAGGATTGCATTGTAGTCTTCGAGAAAGCGCTCAAAGTAGTTACTAATATGCAAGAATATACCAACCTACAAAGACTAGAAATTGATGCATGAGAGTTGTAGTAGAGGTACGATGAGGTCAAAGCAACGAAGCGAACCATCACCATCACGCAGAGGTTGGAAAAGTTGTAGGAAGCAAAGGTGCTAAAGGAACAGGTGGATGCAGCTCAGTGCAAGGAGGTAGTACTGAAGGCTAGATTGGGGCATTGGCTAGAGGAAGCCTATGTATTCGCTGCCTCCATTGAATCAAAATTGGCCAGTCTGTAGGTGATACAGTTGAAAATACAGGAAAATAGCGCAGAACCAACAACGAAGCAACTGGTCGAGTAGGCTAAGCAGGTGGTGGAGCAGTGTACCGCCGAGGTTGCGTCGTTCAGGTGGAGCTGGGAGGTCTTCACAAAAATATCTCCACATTGATCGAGTGATTCAGGGCGAGTCACCAAATTTTTTGTTGGGGTCCTATTGGGAACAGGTCCCCTAGGGTGCATTTTGGGGTTAAAAGCCCAAGTTTTGTATAAATAATGTAAATTCTCTGAATTTTGTGGTCACAGAGCACGAAGATGTAAATAGTTAAAAATGGTTTTCACCCTTCATTTAGATATATTGTGTCGGCTTCATGAGAATCACCCTTGGTTCGTGGACCATGGGAATGTATAGAAAGGAGTCTTAGAAGAGTCTAAGGCAGTTTAGTTCTTAGTAAGATTTTGAGCATTGATCAATGTGATGGGTCTGTGAGAGCTAAGAGCGAAGAGTCTTGGCATAGGAAGAGGCTTTGCAGCTGAGTGTGCATAGGCCTAGGGTCGAAGTCCACAGTTGAGTGCATAGACCCCTATAGCTATGTGCGCAGGGAAGTTAGAGTCTATACTGGAGATCTAAACCATCAATAAAGAGAATTATTTGGGAGATATCTGTATATTAGCTATTTTACTTTCTTTATGAATGTTTGTGGTTATGTATGTTGAATACTAGGTTTATGATTTAATGCTATATTGATGCATGAATCTATGTGTTTTACTTTATCATATGAATGCAAGTAAGAATATTTATTTATGTGAAGATAATTATAATGCATGTTGAAGTTAACCAATACTTAAGCTAATTTGGGAAGACATAGAAGTAAGAGTAATTACATAGGCGCGTAAGCATCTGAATTGAATATTTAGGGTCCACGAAGGACGATTAGAGACCTTCTCGATATTTTCAAAGCTGAATAATAGAAGTACATTGATAAGCCCTAAAGGGCTTACAACTTTGCGTGAAGGAAGGATTAGGGTATAAATGACATCACAACTATCTCAAGGTGTGGAAACTTGGTTCCTGCATCCCCCCATACTACTTCGGGTGAGACTTCAGCCCATGCTCCGTGGATTGATGTTGAAAGTGCTTGTAATGTAGGGATTTTCTTGGCTAATTAACACTAAACCTAGGTCAGGGCCCCTCAAGCCAACACAAATCCATCTGATCAATAGGATGGATTTGATCAATGTTAAAAGAAAATATAGACTTCTTGTATTCATTTGCACTTTTAGGAAAATGAACTTGAGCTTCAAGGAAAGCTATTTGTATTTTCCCTTCCTCGGTGTCAAAAGCAGAGAGAAGTTTGTGCTATGAAATTTTTTTATGTTTCCATAGCTGAGAATAGGTTTTTTCTTTTAGGAGTTCATTTTTATTTTTTATTTCCTTATACCTAGAAAATATAATTGGTTCAACTTGATCATGGACCAATTCTCCTGATTTAGATGTTTCCAATGGTTCTTGAGAAGTTGGATATGATGGTGACCTTATGAAAATGTATTCAACTCAAGGGAATGTAGAAGTATAAGGAATTGTCAAAACTATTGTAGACTGAACATTTTCTTCTTATGAAAACTCTTCTATTGGATTGGTTTTCTCCCTCTTTTTATGTATCTTTAATTATTTCGCCCGAATTTCTGAAACTAAAGGGGAAACATACTCCCTTCGTATTTTATCATTATTTTCCTATAACACTGGTGTCTGTGATGTCATAGTAGAAAGTATTTATTCTTTTGCCTCCTACAATATATTTTCCTACCATTGATTTTAATTCATATATTGCTCAATTTCAGGTTTGGGAGTATGAGTGTAAAGAGTAGGTTTCTTCTCTACTCTTAACTTCGATATTATTCCTAAGGGATCATATGACCAAGTGAAACTGATTTTAAATTTCACTTGTTTGAGCAAAAGATTTGCTTCTTTTTCTATTGTCTTAATATTACAAATGAAAGGCCCAACTTTTGCTTTAATTTTGAACAAATTTTATTTTGGCTGTGACAATGTGTAGATCATCCATATTTATCATTTTCCTAATATACTCTAATGAAAAAATTATTATAGGAACAAATTTACGCAATTTATATGGAGGCAATTCACATCCATACACCTTGATCTTAGTGTAATTTTGATATAGGTACTAGACATGTGTCTTTGTTTGTTCACTGAGATGTAAAATTCTCTTAATCTTAGGTCCAATTCTAGGTTCAATGTAATTGTTAAGTAGCTGGGAAATTGTGTACCAAAAATAGTCTACATAATCCCTAAATGTGAATTCATTGGTATGCTTCCTAAGCAAGGAAGTCCAATGAATCACAGACTGTGGATTTCCCTGTTCATCATGGAACAAGAACAAGTAAACTAAAACCGAAGAATGTTTAAAGACTCCTTCTGTAGAAAACCTAATGAATTTTTATGGATGACCTCTGCTAAAAACTCATTGTAATGAAAAATGACTAAAGGTTTCTCTTCTGTTGAAAAGACTGATAGAAAACCTATCATGGCCTCATCAACCAATTGATAATTTTCATAGCCCAACAAACAAGAAATTATAGAGAATTTATTTTTTAATTTCAAGAAACATTAAGGATAGATAAGGAGGGTCATGTTTTGGAAATTAGACATTCTCAAGTAGAAATATATCGAAAAAAATTGCGTTGTGTGTAAAAGTCAGGTTTTTGTAGAGTTCCATGAGGGAATCTACTGAAAAGGTTTTCAGAGAGGCTTTATTTTGAATCAGAAGCATTTGGCATATGGAGTGAGGGGTAATTGTGAACAAAATGTCATTGTTCTGAGAAATAATTTCTCTTTGACTATGTATGTACCTAAAATGGCACCATGAGAAAAATTTTGGAAAATGATGGGTTTGGGGAAAAATGAATTGAGATAGGAAGGAGTCCCACAAACTCAATTCATCATTCAGATCAAGTTTTTTTTGTTTTAACCAATTGTGTAGTGCATAGAGGTTGAACTCATAATTGGTTTCAGAAATTTTATAGTGTTGTTCCATTAAGGGTTGATGGTCTAAGTCAATTATAGGGGGAAGCATAGGGTTTTTCCTTGTGGCTTTGGATTTTCCTTTCGAAGACATGTTAAAACAAATAAAATGGAAACAATGTAATTTCCTAGGAGTTGGTCGGAGGAACACTAATCGGCTTGATATGGTTGCAATAACAATAGCAGGCATTCACTTTCACGGGATTATAAAGGAAAGGCTGACTGAATGGGGTTCTGGGATATTTTATGGTCAAGATCACTGTACCATTGAGAGTAGTCTATTTAACGAGATCGATTCATTAATATGGGAATGATAATGTCTTAAACAAATCTTAATAGTTAAATGAATGGTACAGGGATGCAACAACAACGAGCGTGGATTGGAGGGGTTGTGACATGTGCCAGGAACACATTAGACTAGATGCAACATGTGGTAGGAGTAGATTGGAGTGGAGGGAGCGAGTTTAACAATTATTATTAGGCAGGATGAGGGGAAAAGTGGATTTGGGAGGGGGGTGAGTGGCACGTAGTTTAGGCGGAGGGGGCTCTGAAGTCCACAAGGGAGCACCACACTGCAAAACTAGGATTTGGAGAATCCACTTTTCAGATGCCTCGCCCCCCCCGATTAACTATCAAAGGGGCAGAGGGGGTTTGAAGTCAATGAGAGACATTGATCTGGGTGGGGTAGATCATGGTTGTAGATTGTAGCACAACTTTTATTACATAACAACAAAACGAATCATTTCAAAATAACTTTATTAACACAATTAATTGCGATTACATTGTCTGATTAACTAATTAATCTCAATTATTTAACAAGTAATGCAACATTTAAGTGAGAAATCCATATTTTTAATTTCTAAGTGGTTTTTTCATCCTTTTTTTTTTGAATACATATCTATTTTTCTTTTGTTAGTTCACACATATATCATTTTTTTATATCCCTTTTCATTTTCATTTCATTTTCTTTTATTTATAATTTTTTTTTTATTTTTATTTTTAAATAATTTGCAGAATAAAATATTATTTACAACATCTCATGACATGAAAATCAATAGATAATCACCAATTGATCCTATTGATCCAAAATGGATCTATAATAGACTTCTAAGTCTAAATTGTTCCTCACAAAGGAAAATTAAAGCCAAGGGCTACTCTTGGAAATTGCCCCATTGGATAGATCTTTTCATTCTGAATCTACTGCAACTTGAATGGGCTGAAATGGACTTCAGATGTAAGGTTATCGCAGAAAGTAGATTGCCCCTTATCCTTAGAAGAGGAGGCATTTCTTATAAAAGTGGCCTAAAAGGTTCTTTAAGGAAAAATCACATCAGAAGGTTCAAATGGTGGACTTAGACCAAAGGCCTTAAGAACAACCGATCAACGATCTCCAACTTATCACATCGGAGGTACGCCTTCGTTTGATATCGAGACCCCAGGCAGAGCAATATGCAATATGCAATTAAAGAGATAAGTTGATTGTGACTAAAGTGATGATCCAATTGTGATATCTGATGATCGGATCAGTGAATTGGCATCGGTGATATATATCGGGTCAGAACAGTCCATGGTATATGGAAGGAACCCTCGAGTTGTTGCAATAGCGATATGCAATGTGGATTATCGACTATCGGATCAAGGAGCAGAATCAATGGTCAGGATCTGATAGGAGTGATCCACGATTTGTGATCACTGATACAAAGGGCCAATGAACATTGCGACTTGTGATTATTATATGCCGATAAAAGCCAGGCCCGATGGGAATTATGGACGTGGCTTCATAAGTTTTGAAATCTGGAATTACGGGATTTCTATGTATTTCCCATGTATTGGGTTTTTTGGCCATTTCGCCATGCGACTTGCAAATGCAATAATATGATGTACCTGATAGGTTTATAGGGGCGATTCTATAATACTTGAAGTCTAGGTTTTCAAATATTCTATGTATTCCTTTGTATTTGGGTTTTTTGACTTCCCACCTGTCCAATCGCGATTTGCGATTATAGGATGGACCCAAGAGGGGTATAGATGTGATGGAAAGCATTTTGAGATCCGATTAAATGCTCCAATCATGGTTTTTTGATAGTTTTCCTGTGTATTGCATTATTTGGCTATTTCTGCAGGAGGAAGGCCAAACGGTTGGGTTTCCTATGCTCGCCAATTCATTGCAATGGGAAACTAATTCTTTATGGAAACACATGGTTTTTCCATGCTGGAGGACTATAACCGATGTGTTACAAATACACAGAAAGCACCATTGACCAAAGGTCGCTTAAGCAGTCACTGGAAGGAAGCTGAGAGTCGCTTGGAGGTTGAATGAACTACAGAGGCACGTAGAGGCCAAGAGAAGCTCAAAGAGAGCCAGTGCCAAAGCCAAAGAGCTAGAGCTAGAGCCGAGTGAACAAAAAAGAGATGAAATGATCCAGCCCTTGATAGTGTCCAAAGTGTGCTTAAGATAAAAGAAGGCATTCAGAAGATAGTTGAAAGAATTTTGAGGGAGTTGGTGCAAGCTAGAGCTCAAGATAGCTTAGAGAACTGATTGAAGGAGTCTAGTCCAGAGAAGCCTAGATTTGTCTGTAGAGTATGGATAGCCAGTAGTATAAGATGGTATTCTAAACCCATAGAGTCATGTTTGTAAACCTATGGATTTGAGTGTGGAGCTTGTAAAATAATTTATGCCATAATCCAAGAGAGCCTAGTTGAGTTGACTAGAGCTCAAGGAGACGTAGCCCAAGAGGTTTGGGTGAACTCTATATTATATTTTTGTTATGTGTGATTGCTTATTGTTGCATTGTATTTGCTACTTTATTTGTTGTTATATGTTTATATCAGTTCAAGAAAATAAACTTAAAGCACATAAATAGTCTAAAAACAAACATAGCATACACCTCTTTCAAGCACTTTTAATCCCAGAATTGGTTAATCATAAGCATATATTTTGAAAATATATAAGCTTTGGAGTGGGAGAGGTTCTTCTAAGCTTGACAAGAATCCTTTAGTGCCCCATTTCTGATCAGGTGGTATTAGAGCCAAAGGTTGATTAACCCCACCTTCAAAGAAGGTGGTATCAGATCAAAATGCTTGATTGATAGAGAAAAGGATTGCTTGTCGGAAAGGCGTTTGGGTAGTCAAGGATTGACCGTCTGATTGATTGTATTCTTGTTTGTAGACTGACTATTGCTTGAGTTTGTAGAGGTGGACGGAAAGCTATAGTTAGTTGAGTCCAGGAGAGGACAAGAAGTAAGAAGGGCTGAAGGCATTCTTCTCATCCCAAAGTACCTCAAGGAAATCCTTGAAGCACAAGAGGTTTGTTGCAAAAGCTTGCTTGAAAAAGCTCTCTGTTGATCTTGTTTGAAGTTCTTTTGTTGATTTGCATAATGAAAACTTCTACAAGTGAGTCCTCAAATTCCTTCCTCATAACAAGAGTCTTTGATGAAAACATGAAGCAAGAGTTGTTCATCATGATGGAAAAGGTGAGAGAAATGTATGAGGATGGAAGGAAGAGCAACATGCTTAGAGAGCAGTTGAATCCCGTGGCAGAAGAGAAGCAATTTCTTTCTGACAAATTGTAGGAAATGGAGAGGCAACTTCATATTGCAAGTATGAACCTGAAAAGGATGCTTGAGTTGGAGACATATCTCTTTGTTTCCAAAATCCTTAGTCAAGTATCAGCTTGAAGAAGAGGTAAAAAACTCCCATTTGTCTTCAAATTCCTTGAAGAATGTTTATATTGGTTCTTTTGAAAAGCATACCAGAGGCATAGGTTCCAAGTTAATGTCCAAGATTGTCTATGAAGGAAAAGGCTTGGGAAAACATGCAAAAAGTGTTGTTGAGTCAATAATGGTTGAGGAAAGGCATAAGTATTTGGGTCTTGGCTATGGACAGTCTTATGGAGAAAGTTCCAAAGCTGCCATGAAGACCATTGAAATAACTCCAAGAAGGAGTTTCATTGCAGGTCTTCTACCTCAATATTGTGAAGAATGTATTCTTGGGGAATGCAATAGCATGAAGCATACTTTGCAGAAGGAAGGTGTATATCAGCATACACTTGAACCAGAGAGTTATGGAAACTCTGAAACCATTGAAGAGGTTGATGGTGTTCCAAAGGGAGCTACTTCTTCATTCAATTCACCACCTCAAGAAGGCAATAAGGTGAAAGAGAAAGGTATAAATCTGGTTCTAACCATATTCCTTTTGATTTTTAAAAGCATGATAAATTTCCATATAAGCATGGGAAAAGAATTGCATGTTTCTTTTGTGGTTTGGTTTACCATAATGTTTCTAGATGTTGGAAGAGAATGGCGACATATAGGAAACTTTTGAAGGAAAGGAAGCAAGAATCCAAAGGTCCATTAGACAAGGTAAATCATGGTATCGAGAGGATTCACATGTGTTGCACCTACTGCCATAAGCAAAGACACATTGCTCGAAAGTGTTGTAATTTGAATCCAACAATGCTTCCACAAAAGCTAAAGAATCTGGAAAGAGAGAATGGCAGGAATGGAAAGAAAGTTTCCATGAATGATGTGTTTTAGGATGATTCACATGTTGATGCTGATGTGAAAACAAAGGAAGAACCTTTGAAATGGATTGGTAAGAAATGGTTAGAGTTCTTATGCAATTAAGATTGCATGTCTATTGATGCATCTATTTGCATTTCTTTGTTAATGGAGTGCAAGTTGTAGGGTTTTTCCAAGAAGGTGAATGGAAAAAGTTGAGTAGGAGACTCACTTTTTTGCTGCAACATTATGTTCATTTTAGCTTCGAAAGTACAATTTTCTTAAGCGAAAGCTAAAGGATGAAATGAATGCATGAGAATGATGTGCATGAACATAGGGATGTTGATTATTTCCTTATATTTGAACATGTATGTGTAATTAAATTGAAGGGTTGATTGTTTTGTTTTAAACATGCATGTAATATTGACTTGAGAAAAGTTGATTTGGTCTCCAAGATGGAGATAATGATGAAGTGTTTCATCTTTTGAAAAGAATCCTTGAGATATTTTCTACATGCTTGAATTGAAGGGTCATTTGTTTTAAAGGCATGTTTTGTGGGCTTGTTATCTAGTCCATCATTTGTATGTAGATGCAAGACATGGAGGTGTTCACAAGATGTGAAAATCTATTTCTTTTGTTGAAGCAGGAATTTAGGCTATCCAGTTGTTGTTTGTATTTTTGTTGTTGTTAACAATTGTTGTTGATAGCATGTCAAATAAGTATGAATGAAAGTTTTTTTGAAGCAGATGTAACTTCCCATTGGTTTGGGACACCTTGGATCACTTATCAAGGAAGAGAAGTTCAAACTACCTTCTGTGACCATCTCAGCAAGAGTTCCGCATGAAGTCAAGGAGGAAAACAGTTCCTCCCCGGGGGACCAGCATATCCAGGAAGGAAAGTGGTCAAAGGCTTTGGTTTAGAGGAACTATGGAAGACAAGTGTATGGAGGCTAAAAGAAGAGGGTTTTGTTACTCTCATTTACTCTTCATATCAGTATGTCAGTCTTTTGGAGACCAAAAGTTCTTTTAGTGGGAAGGTGTGATCCAAAATGGATCTAGAATAGACTTTTAAGTCTAAAGTGTTCCTCACAGAGGACAATGAAATTCAAGGCCTACTCTTGGAAATAGTCCCATTGTATAGATCTTTTCATTCTGAATCTATTGGAACTTGAATGGGCTAAAATGTACTTCAGTTGTAGAAGTTATCACAAAACGAATATTGCCCCTTATCCTTAGAAAAGGGGGCATTTCTTATAAAAGTGGCCTAAAAGGTTCTTTAAGGAAAAATTGCATTGAAACGTTCAAAGGGTGAACTTAGAACAAAGGCCTTAAGAACCCCCAATCAATGATCTCTGACTTATCGCATTGGAGGTAGGTCCTCACCTGATATCAGGACCCCAGGTAGAGCGATATGCGATATGGGATTAAAGTGATACATTGATTGCAATATGCGATGATCTGATTGGAAAATCGGCATCGGCGATATATATCGGGTTAGCATAGTCCATGGTATATGGAAAGAACCCCCGGGCTATTTCCATAGTGATGTGTGCTGTGCAATATCGACCGTCGGATCGAGGAGTAGAATCAATGGTCAGGATCTGATCAGAGTGATCGGAAATCGATGATCGGTGATCCCTGATACAAAGGGCCAATGCACATTGCGACTTGTGATTGCGATATTCTGATAAAGGATGAACCTAATGGCAATTATGGATGTGATTTCATAAGTTTTGAAATCCGGAATTACGGGATTTCTATGTATTTCCCATGTATTGGCTTTTTTGGCCATTTTGTCATGTGACTTGCAAATGTGATAAGATGACAGATTTGATAGGTTTATAGGGGTGATTCTATAATATTTGAAGTATAGGTTTTTGGATTTTCTATGTATTCCTTTGTATTTGGGTTTTTTGACTTCCCGCTTGTGCAATCAAGATTTGTGATGACAGGATGAACCCGAGAGGGGTGTAGATGTGATTGAATACATTTTGAGACCTAGTCAAATGCTCCAATCATGTGTTTTCGGTAGTTTTCTTGTGTATTGCATTATTTGGCTATTTTTGTAGGAGGAAGGCCGAATGGTTAGGTTTCTTGTACCTGCTGATTCATTGCAATGGGAAACTGATTCTTTTATGGAAACATGTGGTTTTTCCATGATGGAGGACTATAGCCAATGTGTTACAAATACACAGAGAGCATCGTTGACCAAAGGTCACTTAAGAGGTCGCTAGAAGGAAGCTGAGAGTTGCTTGGAAGTCGAACAAAGTACAGATGCACGTAGAGGTCGAGAGAAGCTCAAAGAGAGCCAGAGCTAGAGAGCTAGAGCCAGAGCAGAGAAAATAGAAAAGAGATCCAATGATCTAGCTTTTGTTGGTACCAAAGTGTACATAAGATAGAAGAAGGCATTCCAGAGATAGTTGAAAGAATTCTGAGGGAGTTGGTGCAAGCTAGAGCTCAAGATAGCTCAGAGTACTAATTGAAGGAGTCTAGTCCAGAGAAGCCTAGATCTGTCTATAGAGTACGGAAAACCAGCGAGATAAGATGGTATTCTAAACGCATAGAGTCATTTTTGTAAACCTATGGAGTTGAGCATGGAGCTTGTAAAATAATTTATGCCATAATCCCACAGAGATTAGTTGAGTTGACTAGAGCTCAAGGAGATGTAGTCCAAGAGGTTTGGGTGAACTCCATATTATATTTTTGTTATGTGTGATTTCTTATTACTGCATTGTGTTTGCTGCTTTATTTGTTGTTATATGTTTTATATCAATTCAAGAAAATAAACTTAAAGCACATAAACAGTCTAAAAACAAACATAGCATACACCTCTTTCAAGCACTTTTAATTCCGCAATTGGTTAATCATAAGCATAGATTTTGGAAATATATAAGCTTTGGAGTGGGAGAGGTTCTTGTAAGCTTGACAAGAAGCCTTTAGTGCCCCATTTCAAATCGCATATAAATTATAGGACCCTAATAGTGGCTCCAATGGGGATGGCATCCTCCCTGTGAGGTGTGAAGAACATTCTAGATCAATAGTCTTTGTCCATTGGGTAATCTATTCTTATTCTGTAACTGAATTGATTACTTGTTGTTATTATAAATATTGGCAGAAACTCACCATAATCTTAGGGCCTTCTCTTCATGCTTCAATTCTTGATGTCAACCACCCTCTCTTGCAGTAAAATGATAAAATGATATTTAAAATGACTTGAATGAGAAAATTATCTATTTTTGATGAAAATGGTGCTTGAGTAATCTGCCATTGATAAGTCCTCCTGGCAATCCTTCTCCAGTCAAGTATTTCAGAAAGAATGCATTGTTACCTCAGAAAGCTTTAATTTTATAGGGTCCTTTCCACAAACTGTCAAATTTTCCATGCTTACGTTTCTCTTAATTTCTTGTGTCTCATCTCAACAAGAGATTATCTAGTTGTAATTCATCTTCTTTGGTCATTCGTTAATGTATTTTATTCATTTCTTCCTAAATTATCTGATTTTTGTTGTAGACCTCCTCCCTAGTTTGTTGTAATCATATTTTTTTATTTATCCTTCTATGTACAACATTTGGCTCGACTTGTGAGTCCTACAATAATTTTAGCACGGGGATTCCTAGGGAAGTAGGGAAAAATGCATCCACTTGATATACTAATTAGAAAGGGAACACTCCAATAGATTTCTTAGTGCTAATTCTGTCAGCCCATAGAGAATTAATCAACTTCTTATGCCAGTATTTTTTACTTTCCTACAACATTTTCTTAAGAATGTTGACTAAACTCTAATTTTAAGACTTAGCTAACCCATTCCCTTTTTGGTAATAAGAAATAGAGTGTTCTAACTTTACGTGATACTTGTGGCAAAAATCAATCATTCTCTTTGACTTGAAAGCAAAGACATTGTCAGTAATGATTTTATGTGGACATCTAAATCTAGAAACAATATTTCCTTCTAAAAACTGAATGATTACAATGTCTGTAGCTCATCTGGTTGGAATGGCCTCAATCCACTTAGTGAAGTAGTCAGTGGCTATCAAAATCCATTTATGTTGAGATGAGGAGCTTGGATGGATTTCTCCAATGAAATCTAGGCCCCATTGTTGGAAAGGAACCTCAAATGAAATGGGCTTTAAAGGTAATGGAGAATTTTTTCTCTTTCCTTCAAATATTTAGCACTAACGGCATGTTGAAACTATCTTATAGACATCTACAAACAAGGTAGGCTAGTTAAAACCAACTCTCATTATTTTGTTGGCTATGGTATTCTAGTATAAATGTCCTCCACACTCTCCTTGATGAAATTCATCCATGCCCTTATCTGCTTCATCCTTAAATAAATAATTTAACAAAACACCCCCAACATCCTTCTGAAATACAAATTCTAATCTAAAATGTAGAATTTCATAGCTTTTAAAATCTAGCTTTTTTTTTTGCTAGACCTGAAGGATCTTGTAAATTTTTTAAAACAAAGATAATATTTGCATACCAAGGAGAGGTATAAAATTCTTCTAATACCCATGGAGTTTCCAACTCTTCCTGTTCATCAAGTGCAACTATAAAATTTATGTCTAGTGCATGGAAATTTGATTCATCCATTAGCTTAGTCAATCCCTATCCTTTGATGAGCTTAGTAGGTCTTAATTCAATGTAATATTTTAAAATCCCTGTAATACATTTGCCTCTTTTCCCATCTTGATCAGTCTGAATGAGGATATCTTTCACTACAACACTTGGAACAAATGCAATTATATGGGAAGGTAGAATGTACATTCTAAAGTATTTTAGTGCCTTTACTAGAGAAAAGACTTGTTTTTCCATGATATTGTACTTTAAGGAGGAATCTCTCAAAGCTCTGCTGAAGAAAGCTATAGGGTTTTCAAATCCCTCATTGTTTTTTTGCAACAGAATTACTGCATGGCGTGTTCAGATGCAAAAGAGAAAATCATGAAAGATTTAGTAAAATCAAGGCCAATCAAAATATGAATAGTTGTCAAATCTATCTTTAATTCACTAAAAGAATTTTTAGCCTCACTATTCCATTTTATCTCAGTATCTTTCTCCAACATGTTTGTGATTGATCTCAAGATCTCGGCCATGTTTGGAATAAATCTTCTTAGGAGATTGATCCTACTGATAAAAGACTGAATTTCGTTTTTGCTCCTGGGAGGATCAATCTTAATTATGGATTCAACTCTTTTCGGGTCCATTTTGACACCTTCTTTTGAAATAATGTGTCCAAGTAGCTTCCTTCCTTTAAATCAAAAAGTGATTTTTTGTTGTTCAAGAAAATATCACATTTCCTGCATTTTTCAAAAGCCCTCCTCATGTGTAGTAGGCAATCTTACTATGTTTTGAAAAATAGTAATGTCATCTAGGAAAATTACAATGAAACTATCCTTCTCGTTAGCAAATCCAATATCCATTTCTCTTTGGAAACTGGCCCTTGCATTCATAAGTCGAAAGGGAATTTTTATATACATAAAGGTCCCCCAATGTGTAGTGAAAGTTGTTTTATGTTGATCACCAGGATGTACCAGAATTTGGTTATATCCTGAGAAACCATCCAATAAAGAAATTTTGTCAAAACCAACTACTTACTGTAAGATATGATGCATTTTAGGTAAAGGGTAGTTGTCCTTGAGAGAAACTTTTTTCAAGTTCCTGAAATATACACAGAGACTCATTTCTCCTGTCTTTTTTCTTGTTGGCACTATATTAGACACACATTTTGAAAATATAAAGGCTACAATGGTTTTTGCACCAAAGATTTTTTTAACTTCCTTTTGTATCAAAGGAAGCAAAACTGGATTTACCCTTCTTAATTTCTTCTTGAAGGGTTTTTGGTCTTCATTGATGGGAATGATATGATGTATGATACTGGTATCATATGCTTTTAGATCTTCATATCCCCAAGAAAACACATCAGAGAATTATTTTAATAGGTCAATGTACGTATGTTTTTCTTTGGGAGGAAAGGATGTGTACATCTTTAGAATATTAGGACTTTCCTCAATACCTATATTACAATCCTCAATCTTAGCTCCTATAGGTTCTATTTTTGGCTGTTTGGCTACATTGTTAAAATCAAGCAACTCTTCCAATGGCACCAATCCTCTTAGTAACACATTATCTTTCAATTGTAGAACCTCAAGTTCCTCTAGATTATCATCGGTCTCATTCAAAACTATTTGATTTATATTCTCATCTACGTCATTATCTGCATTAGTATGTACGCTTTCAAATTCTTCTTTTAACTGTAAAAAGAATTCAACCTGCCTATTGCTAAAAAAACCCTACCAATATCTCACATTATTTGGGATAGCTAGCCTATGTTTCACTTCAACCTCATATTTTCTATTGGGATCTAATGAAAATTTTCAAGTACTGGATCAAGTAGCCAAAGCATCAACTAAGATATTTTTCCCTCTAGGGATAAGAGACATTTGATATTCGAGAAAAGATTATAGAAAATCTAAGACTCCATTTCTGTAGGCCCTTAGTCTAGGGTGTTTATTCGAGTACTCGACTTTAATTTGGTTAATGATGAGTTCAGAATCCCCATGTACTGAAATCGTTTTAGATCCCAACCTCTTCAAAAGTTGTAGTCCTAAAATCAGTGCTTCATATTTAGATATGTCATTTGTATATTGGAAATTAAGCTTGTAAGCATGTCCATTTTCTATACCTATTTGTGTGTTTGAGATGAAAACACCTACCCCTGCTCCTTCCTTTCTCATAGCCCCATGAAAATCCATGTTCCAAAGGGATTCTCCCTCTTCATAATGTTTCCTATTATCTAATTTTATCTCCTCTTTCTTGCTCAATGCAGCTTCCATGTGTGACACTTCCTCATCTACGCATTCATCATTATACAAAATAAAGGAGTCCATATCTGAATGCATAGAATAAAAGGGGTAATTATTTGGTTTTTCTTGGCTACTCACCATATATTTCATTAATTTTTCCCTGTATAACCTTCTCTGCTGACCAAAAATGGGAAGGTAGCATAGATCATGTCCATCTTCAAAGTAACCTATAGATTTTATCCCCATGATATTGATAGCAACATTCCATACTTGGGATGTATGTCTGCCACTACAATATCCATTACCACACTCTTTGCTAGTATTTGGACAAGAGTATCACATAAATATTTAATTAGGCATAAGCATCTTAATTTTCTAGAGTCAAAAGAATATAAATCTTTGTAGGGCCTTGTTATATCCAATCCTATATTCTCGATGATGGCTCTAGGCATAATATTGTGGGAAGCACCATAATCAAGCATAGCGTTGTGAAATGTTTTTGTCAAGAATGATCAAACTGATATAGAAAGGAGGCACACTACCATCCTGAGACTTCCCTTCAACTTCAGGTCCAAACAATAACTCAGGTTGGTCACCACTTAAGTTGACTATGTCTGTCACTTCCCCTATCTTCAAAGCCTTCATGAATTGAGGATCAGTATGCATTCTTGTTAATTAATTCGGTTAGAGGAATATAATTTTTTACCTTATCCAATTAATTTTTAATACTAAAATATGTATGAGGTTTATCTATTTCTTTGATATTTACATCGTATTTTTTAGAAGTATCCTTTTGAGAACCATCTTTTGGTTGGCTAGTAGAAGGGTTGTCACTATGAATCATTTTGGGAGGAGTTTCAATGGCCCTTTTACTCCTCAAATTCTATTGTTTGTGTACCTCCATGATAGCATTTTGGTATCCTTGTTTATAATCATCTAGCTCTAAAAGGATGACTTGTGGTTGTGAAAACATGAAAATATCTTGCTCCTCCTTAGTTAAGAAAATATGGTCAATTTCATTTTCTTCAAGTAAGTTTATTTGATTTTATTTAGGATCCTTTGGTATCTCAGCTTCTTCATATACATAATTCTCTTGGAAAGGAGATCTAATTTTCTGTTGATTAGTTTGGCCTCTTTGTTCTCTCTGTTTGATGTGAGATGGGTTTTTTCTAAAATTAGGATTTCCAATTGGAGGACCACCTTGATTTTCCCTTGGAGGAGCTTGTTGTCTTGAGGGGGTCTAGACCTAGGTTCAGAGTTAGTTGCACCAACCAGAAAAACCCTACTTTGTCGGCCCTTTCAGAAACAACTTGCATAGTGTAAGCTACACTCTCACCCGAGGTAGTATTAGGGGATGACAGAACCATGTTTCTTCATCTAGATGTTTGTGTGATGTATTTATATTACCTCTATGGTTTTATTCTAACCTTCACAAACCATAACCCTTGAAACATAAAATTTAAAGTAACTTACAGAAAAGAGATCTAATTTTGTGTCAATTTCCTTAAATATTACTTTCGTGCATCTATTAAGTTTTTCTTATAATAGTTGCAATAAATAGATCGAATTCACAGTATATGCAGAAGAAAACATAAATGCACAAATACACATATATTTGTCCAAAGTAGTATTTATTATATTCATATCCTCTATTACATACGCTTTCTTCCTTGTGCACATAGCTGCAAGTTCCCACGCACTCAATTGCAGACTTACTAAGGTCTTTGCGCACATAGTTGTAGCAGTCTTCCCCATCACCCAAGTATAGAAAAAAATTCTTCTCACTTAGATAGCTTGTCCATACATAAATATTCAATCTATTGATCTCCCCTATGACTCTCTATGACTCCTTTTTATAGCATATTGTTTTACAATGCCATGGTCCGTAAACCATTGGCGGGTCATAAAACAACTTATATTCTAACAATTAAGGGGCTTTGACCTTCCTAAATCCCCTTTGACTTCTAACGACCTTCGCACTCTGATCCTCAAAATGAGGAGACTTTGCAAAAATAACAAAAACTATTACCAAATTGACCCTAGGGGACCTTGTCCCAATAGAGTTCTATCAGTTAAACTTATCCTTTCCATCATTCTTTCCATGGTTTTAACTAAGGTATCCAATGTTATGAAACTAGCTCAAGAAAAGACAGAAAAGATAGATCAATGCCTTAGAATTCAGCCTCTTCGAGGGGGCAACCTCCTTTACATTACATAAATGAACA
>APFE030439384.1:7421-27655 GCA_000404065.3 Pinus taeda | reverse complement strand
GAGATGTAGCAATAAAAATACCCAATCACCTACATCAAAACATTTTTCACTACGATGTTGATCTACCTGTTGTTTCATTTGATTTTGCACCAAAGTGCCGTTATCCTTTAAAAGTTGGAGAACTTGTTGTTGATGCTTGATGTGATCTACTTCTGCTTGAACCTTTTTCTTCTTGATATGTCCTTCTATCTCTAGAGTTTGAGGAGTGGTAATTTCTTCCAATCCTTTACAAGATATGGCCAGATTCATCTCTTGATACTCAAGTGATCTTTCACTTCTTGAACATTTTTTCTTGATATGTCCTTCTATCTTGATAGTTTGAGGAGTGGTACTTTCGACTAATGAATTACAAGATATGGTTGGATTCATTTCTTCTTTCTTGATGTGATCTTTCACTTCTTGCACCTTTTTTTTCTTGATATGTCCTTCTATCTTGAGAGTTTGAGGAGTGGTAATTCTTGCCAATGCTTTACAAGATATGGTCTGATTCATTTCTTCTTTCTCTGGGGTGGGGTCCTGGCGTATATCCTCTTCTTTTGATGTTTCTTGATCATTTTCTTCCTCCTCTTCATATTCTATGTAAAATAATTTATTCTCAGCACACTAATGACCTTTAGTGCATTTGCTATCAAAATTGTAACAAAGCCCTTTTTCTCTTTTTTCTTCCAATTGTTGTGGTGTAACCCTTGTAGGTTGTGGAAGGCTATGAGAAACAACACTTCCATCTTTATGGTTGTGAGGGGTATGCTTCTTGGTTTCCATAATTTTTCTTTCCACTATGTCACAAATCCCTTTTACTCTTTCTAATTATTGTGGTGTTGCTCTAAAGAAGGTGTTGCTCTTTGTATCCTCATAATGTGCTATCATTTCCTCTATGAAAATTGACCACGTAACAAGTTGTTTACGAGAACAAATCCGTTCATACCATAAAAATTGATATGGTTCTAAATATGAAGATGCAATACATACCTTTTGTAATAGTGGTACACCATGTAGATCAAAATATTGCTCCATCTGAAGTATCCAATTTACTAGATCCTTGCCATCAAACTTCCTCATCTTGATTTTTCTTGATTTCAGGAGCTCGATCTTGAAACGATTGCAACTCTGTACTTTCATATCTTTAAGTTCTGAAATTGCGACTTGTAGTAGCTCTCTGCGTCCTCTTTCCAATGCCACCAGTTTGATCCAAATTGGATTCTCTAATAAAGAGTTATGCACAATCTCCCAAGATGACCTGATTATATACCTTTCCAGAAGAGCGAACTTGTATGAAGTGCCACGTGTCACTATTTCAACCTTTGGCTCAGAAAAATATATAGAAGAAACTATAGTCTATCCTCTTTCTGTACCTTCTTATGAAATTTCAATCCAGTGCTCAGAGAGAAAGTTATGACGATTTTCCCTAG
Source organism: Pinus taeda (assembly GCA_000404065.3). Taxonomy (NCBI): domain Eukaryota; kingdom Viridiplantae; phylum Streptophyta; class Pinopsida; order Pinales; family Pinaceae; genus Pinus; species Pinus taeda. The sequence continues at coordinate 26,246 of APFE030439384.1, read as the reverse complement.
GTCACCTATTTGGAATGTAATTCAGGAGTCTGCAAAAAGACCAACTTCTTCAGATCATATCTCAGTGAATATAGCGCGACAAGCTCTGAAATGCGAACCTGAGATTCAGCGTGATTTCTTCTCAAATGGGTTTTTGTTTTAGCTTCTACATGGGTACATAAATATAATAAGTGGGTTGTACTAATAACAATAAGGGGTTACACTAGTAGTATAGGGGCCTAACATCCAACTTAACATTTGATCAAGAAAAGAAGGTTCTTCTTTAATAATGACTCTCCTCTTGGCATTCAACCTATCTCGCTTTTCCAACAAATCTGCTTCCACACTGAGTGCATTCCTCTGCATTTCTTCAAGGGTAGTAGGATTTCTCTCCCTCAGTTGGTAAGACATGGTTGAATCAAAACCATCCGGAAATTTGATCTGAGCTAGTCCTAGTGGGGGTTGTACTGCAGCTGGGATAGAATTATAAATTTTATTGAATCTAGTGTAATAGCCTTGGACTGTTTCACCATGTTCTCTCTTTATTCTCTCATATTCAACCATGATTTTGAGAGGATTCTTCATTACCTCCTATCTTCTGAGGAAATTTTGGTGAAATTGTGTGAAATTTGGGATAGAGGTAGCAGGAAATGCCTTAAACCATTTTTTAACTTATCCTGTGAGACTTTGGGAAAATAGTCTCTTCTTCACATCATGATCACTAATTTCTTGAAAATATAAATAACCATTCATTTTGTCTATATGTTGTTGATCAGTAATTGGCAATGTTCCATCAAATTGAGGTATTCAACTCTAATAATCTCATGGCATGGTATTAAGTTGTCCAGGTAGGACCGGGGGGGCATAATGAGCTACTATGATTGGTAATTAGGAATGCGAAGATGTTGACACTACAATAGGTGTGGATATGGGGGGTATTAAAGGGGGTGGGTTGTACCTTGTTGAGTTGATATAGTGGTGGTAGGGATAGTAGATGAGATGGGTATAGTGGTAATAGGGGGAATTATTGGAGGAGTGGTAGTAATAGGGGGAATCACCATGGAGGAAGAAGGAGAAGAATTAGGTGTTTGATGAATAAGATCTTTGTGCACAAGCTGATCTAATTTGGTGATCAAAACATCAAGCTTATTAAATTGTTTTACAACATCTTCGTCAAAGTCTAGATTAACAGGTTGATGCTTTGAGATATAAGGTTTCAAAATACTTTCATCAAAAACTATCTTAGGTACAATAGTGTCTGACTTGGTACAAAAAAGGCTATGCTCAAAAGGTAAGTCAAATTCAATATCCTGATCTGTTACAAAAATTTCAAGGAGGGAATTAAATCTGGGCAGTGGATTATTACTTACTTGGCTCTTAGTAAGACTTCTCTTTCTAATAAGTTTTTTAGGATTATCTACAACTTCGGGTGGTTTAGGATCTAGATGAGCTCTAGTGTATATCTTTCTAGGAGCTATATCTGTAATATATTATTTACAGACAGAAATATGTACAAAATTTAGGTGGGAAACACCCATTATAACATCTATTTCACACCCACACACATGAAATAAGCTTTAAGCTCTGAAATCAAATTTTACCATGGAAAAATTAAATTTATATAAGATTTTCTCAAAGTTCCCCAATATGGTCACCAGAAAGTTATCACTCCGTAATTTCCCAAGGGTGTAAGAGAAACCCAGAGGTAACCAAAAAACCACTTTTGAGGCTAGGACCTAGCCCTTCTAGCTTTAGAGAGGGATCTCTCTATATGATTTAGATTTGTTGATTTAAGATATTAGACTAGTTATTGAATTTTGAGTTTTGTTTTTTCAAAGATTTGGTGAAAACTGCAAAGAAAATACATTCGGAAATGAAGTCATAAGTCTAAGGGTGATCAAATACAGCAATTTCAGAAAAAATGTAACAGGCAAGGTAGGGAGGCTTTTGTATCTTTAGAGAATTTATGGAATGAATTGGATGAAAATATTTAGATTCATTTAAACATAGAGCATACTAGGATGAATTATATATTTAATATCATAGTGAAAACATAATTATCGTTTATAAGTCAGAGAAAAATGTATTCAAATAGGGTCAACCCTTAATCTTGTTTAAACAATAGAGATAGAAAGGACATATGGAAAACTAGAAAAATAACAATTTTACAAGAGAGGAAACTTCACCAATTTCCTGAGACATGAATCCTAGAACAAGCTTTATGTATTAATGAAAATGATCACTTCATTAGATGTACAACTTTAAATCAAAGATCTATTTTCTTCATACGAGTTCCAACCCTTTACACTTCAATATATGATGTATTTATACAAATTTATCAAAATATATTGATTTAAAATATCAAGGCGTTTCTACAAAATATCCTGGAAAATTGTTTACAAAAATAGTATAGGAATATAGGAAAACTAAAACTACTAAAGCTATCTAGCACTAACTTCGAGGATTCTCCTGATGATTCATCCTCAAAAAATTGTTTCTTTGTTGTTAAAGATGAATACCTGTTTACTCAATAATTTGACATAATTTATCCCATGTTTCTTCATCTGGGGTGAAGAATTTGATTGACTTTCTATAGGCATCATCCACCTCAGTATATCTATGGAAAGTGGGCTTAATTACAAACAAATGTTTTATTTTATATTTGATAATTAAGTCAAAATTCAAACCTTCCATGAATTCTTTCCCTTTAATGGTTCCCTTTATGGTGAGAAATTTTGATTTATCTATTACTATGCAATATAACTTTTTCTAATAATCCTCTAGGTGAACTAATTTATCTCCAATTCCCTTTAAACTTGGAAGCCCCTTTTGGCGCAGTATGTTGAAATTCTTGTGGAATTTTTGAATGGTAGCCTACAAGTTATTACATTTATTCTCTAACTGTAGCATTAAATTCCTTTTGTAAGAACTTTTCTTACCTCAAGTATTGTCTCATTTTTGTCTGTAATCTTATATTCTTCTAGTTCTTCTTTTGTCTTTGAATTCAGAATTCTTATTAAGGTAGTAGCTTCACTTAGTTTCTAACCCAAAATTTCCTTTATAACTTCTATGATCTCTTTTGATCTATGCACTAATTCCTCTTGGTTGAAAATATTTTGAATGGAAGGGCAAATTTTAGTCATAGATTCATTAATTTCTATCCAAATGTTCTCCTTTCCCAGTGCAATATTATCTGCCATGGAAGATTCATTCTCTAAATGTTCAATTATCTGAGTTAATCTATGAGTTTTTTGAAGCTCTAACACATACACATTATCAAGTTTAAATTTTTAATTTTTTCTCTTGGAGAGTATTAAGCTAAGCTTTCAAATTTTCAATCTCTTGACCTCTGATAGACAAGTTCTCAATAGCTTTGATTAATTTTCCTGATGTATCTATAGACTTTGTCTCTACTATAGCAGTCGCTGAAGTAAATTCCCTACGATTGATGTACCTGTAATTGAAACTGTTGTTAAAGGAATGACTGCTAAGTTAGTTGATTGTTCTTTCTCTTTTAACAACTTCTTAATTCTAGTCTCCATTTGTTTAATCTGTGCATTCTGTTTGATGATAATTTTAAACATATATTCTTTCTCCTTTTCTAACTAACCAACTTCCTTTGTTTGTGGATCTTCAATGGATGGAAGTTTGAGCTGCTTCTTCAAGGGTGCAAAGTCAGAATTTTTTATTTTAACGATCTCCTTAATGAATTTTACATTACTAGGATCATATCCCAGTTTAGTCACTAAATCCTCTAAAGACTTTATCTTAGTGTCTTTAGCTAAATAATATATTTTTTCCAATTTCAGCTGAGACTGAATATTGTTCACTGAAGCCTGAATTTTGGATGTTGTCATTGTTGAGTTTTTTTAGACTAGAATACAACATTTCGCCTGTTTTCTTGTGATAATCCATTTGATCAATAGGATGGATTTGATCAATGTTAAAAGAAAAGATAGACTTCTTGTATTCATCTACACTTTTAGGAAAATGAACTCGAGATTCAAGGAAATTTATCTACATTTTCCCTTCCTTAGTGTCAAAAGGAGAGAGAAGTTTGTCTTGTGATGAAGCTGTCTATTTCCAGAAATGAGGATAGGTTGTTGCTTTAAAGAGTTCATTTTTCTTTTTGACTTCCTTATACCTAAAAAAATATAATTGGTTCAGCTTGATCATGGACCAATTCTCTTGATTGAGATATTTCTTGTGGTTCTTGACAAGTTGAAGATGATGGTGACCATATGAAAATGTCTTCAAATTGAAGGAAAGTAAAAGTATAAGGACCTATCAAAACTATTGTATGCTAAACATTTTATTCCTGTGAAAACTCTTATACTGGATTAGTTTTCCACCTCTTTTTATATATTTGGAATTATTTCTCCTCAATTTCTAAAACTAAAGGGGAAACATCCTCCCTTAGTCTTTTATCCTAGTTTTCCTATGGCATTGGTGTCTGTGATGTTGGACTAGAAAGTACTTGTTCTTCTGCCTCCTGTAATGTGTTTTCTTGCCATTGATTTTGATTCATTTATTTCTCAATTTTAGGTCTGGGAATACGAGTGTAATGAGTAGTTTTATGCTCTACTCTCAACTTTGATATTATTCCTAAATTATCATATGACCAAGTGAAACTAAGCTTAAATTTCATATGTTTGGGTAGAATATCTACTTCTTTTGCTGCTCTCCAGTTATTACAAATGAAAGGCCCAACCTGTGATTTAATTTTGAATTTAGTTTTTCTTTGTCTATGACAAAGTGTAGACCATCCATATTTATTGTTTTCCTAATATACTCTAATGCAAAAATTCTTATAGGAACACATTTAGGAAATTTATATGGAGGAAATTCACATCCATACACCCTAATATCAGTATGATTTTGGTACAGATACCAGTCACATGTCTTTGTTTGCTCACTAAAATGTAGAATTTTCTTAATCTAAGGTCCAATTCTAGGTTCAGCGTCACTATTAAGTAGGCAGGAAATTGTGTACAAAAACTAGTCTACATAATCATTGATTGTGAATTCATTGGTATGCCTTCCTACCAAGGAAGTCCCATGAATCATAGATTGTGAATTTCCCTGTTCATCCAATTTTTGTAGTGGAAATTTAAATTTGTATGCTTGATGGAATAGGAACAAGTAACCTAAAACTAAAGAATGTTTGAAGACTACTTCTATAGAAAACATAAGGAAATATTCATGGATGACCTTTGCTAACAATTCACTATAATGAAAAATGACTAAAGGTTTATCCTCTGTTGAAAATACTGATAGAAAACCTATGATGGCTTCATCAACACATTGATCAGTTTGGTAGCCCAATAAACAAGAAATTATAGAGATAATTTGTTTTATTATTTTAGGAAACATTGAGGATGGATAAGGAGGGTTAGTTTTCAGAAATTGGATATTATTAGGTAGAAATGTCTCAAAAATTTTGGCTCTGTGAGGAAAATTTAGGTTTTTGGAGACTTCCATGAGGGAATGTACTAAAAAGTGTTTCAAAGAGGCTTTATTTTGAATTAGAAGCATTTGGCATATGGATTCAGGGGTAATTGTGAACAAAATGCCATTGTTCTGAGAAGAAATTGCTCTTTGACTGGGTATGTACCTAAAATGGCACCATGAGACAAATTTTGGAAAATGATGGGTTTGGGGAAAAACAAATTAAGGCAGGAAGGAGTCCCACAAACTCAATTTGTCACTAAGATCAAGAAATTTTTGTTTTAACCAACTGTGGAGTTTGTAGAGGTTGAACTCAAAATTGGTTTCAAAAATTTTACACTGTGGGTCCACTAAGGGCCAATGGTATAAGTCAATTGCAGGGAGAAGCATAGGGTTATCTCCTTTGGCTTTTGATTTTCATTTCGAAGACATGTTGAATGAAATGAAATGGAAACAATGTAATTACCCAGAATTTTGTCGGAGGAACACTTCTTGGTTTGATTTAGTTACTTAACAATAACAAGCGTTCACTATCATGGGATTGTAGAGGAAAGGGCGATTGAACAAGGTTCGGGGTTATTTTATGGGCAAGGTCACTGTACTGTTGATAGTTGTCCATTTAACATGACAGATTCATTAATCTGGGAATGATTATATATTAAACATATACTAACGGTTAAATGAATGGTATAGGGATGAAAAAATAGTGGGAGTGGATTGCATGGGATGTGACATGTGGCGGGAACACATTGAAGTAGATGTGACATATGGTGGGAGCATATTGGATTGGAGGGAGCAACGTTAATGGTTATTATTGGGCAAGAAGAGGGGAAAACCAGAATTCGGAGGGGGGGTGAGTGGTAAGTAGTTTAGACAAAGGGGGTCTGACGTCCACAAGGGAACACCACATTGCAAAAGTGGGATTTGGAGAATCCACTTTTTGGACCCCCCTTGATTAACTGTTGGAGCGACAGAGGGGGTCCGAAGTCAATGAGAGTCGTCAATCTAGGTGGGGTAGATCACGACCATTTATTGCAACATGACTTTTATTACATTACGAAAAAAGGTGTTGTGTCAAAAATAACTTTATTAACACTTAATTAATTGTAATTACATTGTACGATTAACTAGTTAATATCAATTATTTAACAAGTAATGTGACATTTAATTGAGCAGCACATATTTTTAATTTCTAAAGGGTTTTTTCATCATTTTTTTTTTGAATATATATCTATTTTTCTTTTGTTTTTTCACACATATCATTTTCTTTTATATTCCCTTTTTCATTTTTGTTTCTTTTATTTTTTCTATAATTTTTTTCTTTTTTTTTCAATAATTTGCAAAATGAAATATTATTTAAACCATCTCATGACATGAAAATCAGTAGATAATCATCAATTTATGATATGAATTATAGGACCCTAACAGTATCCAAAAGTCGGTAGACAAAAGTATGTGAATTCATTAAACAATCAATTACAATTTATATCCTTTCTACTTGGCCAAGTAATATACATATAACATTTATTAGTTAATGTTGTGTGTGTGTGTATTCTGAATGTGAAATATTTAAATAATCATTATGCACTTTAGTTATTAATGAAAGTAGGTAACTTGCATGTTTGCAGTTCTTGGTTCATTCTTTATTCGCATTGAGAATTATTTAATAGATAGTTTTATTATATAAATAATATTTTATCTTGTAATGTTGGAATATTTGTCAAGTTTATTTTCATATCATTCTTACCCTGCACTAGTTTCATTTTGATCTAGTCTTTTTCACTTTTTGTAATATAGTTCTGTATATGTTGTATAATAGTTTGACCTTGTAAGATAAATCTTATATCTATTTCTAATTCTAATTCATAAACAGAATCTATAAATTAGAATTTTTTTTGTATATTTCTTTTATATTACAACCATATACTTAAATCAATTTAGGTTGAAATGAACTAATTTATATTATTCCTAGTTTAGTTAATAGTAGTATCTTAGTTTATTTTTAATCATAACTTAACATAGTATAATGTAGGATTAGAGTTATTTTTCAGGCCATCCCGAATTCAATATTTCACAAGAAGAAAGGATCCAACACTAACAAATCCTTTAAAGTCGTCAAGGATAGCTATACCAAATGACCTGGGATATTAAAGAGCCTTGGTCCGAGCTATTCCTTCATTGTTGGCTTAGGTGCACAAAAGCAACATCAACAAAACGATGCTAGAATGATATAGTTATATGGGTGAAAAGGGCTCAAAATTCCACTTTACAAGCAACCTTTGAAGAAGCCTTCATTGCAGAGAAATGCATTCTCAGCCTTAAAATGAGCACTGAAAAACAATCCAACTTCGCTTCTTCCTTTGGTAAAAATGCAGAATCATCATAACAATCTACTAGTAAAAAAATCAATCAACATTAAATCTAGAAAGCCTTAAACAGGTCATTAATAAATTTTCTAATGAAATAATTGGCCTGAAGAGAGGAAAATTTGAAAGGCTATCTGATAGGGGAATTTCAAACAGTGTTTCAAGAGACCACTTGTTCATAAACCACCTCCTCTTAATAAAGGTATGAACACTGAGGGATTGGAAAATATCTTACAATATTTCACAAAAGATCTAGATCCAAATTCTGATAATGTTGAAGAAAATGAAGTTGAATATGATTCACAGGAGTAAGAATAAATTCAACCCCCTAATTTTTCATTAAATTTCTTTAACGAATATTTTAGTTCTATTTGCACATATGCTAGAAGTAAATATTTAGCTGAAAGACAAACACAACCTGCAACAGATAAAAACGCAACAAAACACACACCTAGCGCTAAAAAATCTACAGTTTCTGATATTAAGCATGATCCAATAGATGAACTTAAAAATATAAAAGCTAATATATCCTTGTATGAGCTTTGGAAGATTCTCATATTTCATAAAAAAGTTTAGCAACACATTTCCAGCTTAAAAGCTCTAGGAGGAAAGGATGTGGCCACTTTTGATAAATTTGTTTTGGAAAATTTTCAAATACTGAAATGTTACTTAAATTTCCCTCGTATTTTGAAAAATAAACGCCCACCATTTTTATTAACTTTGAAAATATTTAATCAAAATGTTCACAATTATATGATTGATACATGTGCATGTTCTAATGCAATTCCTCTTTCTATTTGCAAGAAGATAAATGCACAAATGAAACCTTCAGATTTTAAAATTGTACAATTGGATATGACTTTTGTTAAAGTAGTAGGGGAATTAAATGATGTCTTGATCAAATTTTCAGAAGATGATAGAGTCCATCAAATTATAGATATTGTGATTGTGGATATTCCTAAAGTATATGGATTATTTTTAAGTAGGGATTGGCTGCAACATCTTAAAGGTTTTATTGACACCAATTTGACTCACTTATGGTTTCCCTGGAAAGGGGAACCTAATAAAATTAAAATTAATAGGGATCCACACATGAAACACATAGTTACTAATATTAATGATACAAATGAACCAGTTAAAACAAGACTTGATTTTATAGCTAGTGACTCTTTCTCTGGTAATTTTGTTGTTGATGTTTCTGCAATTTTATATTTAGAACAAAAATCATATTTATAAAAAGTCAAGAAATTAATCACAATTGATCATAAAATTTTTGATATCAGTAAGTTTTCAAATTTAGATGAAACTGAAATCTGGTCATTTTATTTCAGTGGTTTGAAATCTAAAGAAGGGGCTAGGGTTGGATGTATGCTTTTGGAACCAAATGGAAATAATATTTTTATTGGATCTAGATAATAATTACAATGCACTAACATTTTTGCAGAGTATAGGGCAACAATTCAAGGCCTCCGCAAGGCTCTTGATCTTGGAAGTGTTTAAAATCTTATGGTGACTCTAAAATAATTGTTAGGTAGGTAAAGAATTTAAATCATTGTCTCTTAGCTCACTTAAAAGCCTACTAGTCTAAGGTATGGGATCTCATATCGAAACTTTAGCTCTTAACATTAATTCCATTTATAAACCTATAAATCAAGAAGAAAATTTGCTAGCAAATGTAGCTTCTAGATTGATCCCAGTTGAAAATTTTGTACCTAATCCTTTTTCAGTAGAATTAATTTTTAGATTTTCCATACCTAATAATATTACTAATTGATGTGTCTTTGATGATGATAAACAAATAATAATTCTTGCATATGGAAGGAATGTTCAATAATGCGCACATTAATGAAGCTTCCATGAGGAGAATTTGTGGGACATAGCTCAAATCAACAAACTATTTTCATATGATGAACTCTCTAAGATGGTAAAACCATTACCTAAGCTTGTTGTTATATTAGAGCATTTATATGATTTACATGACATATTAAAAAAATAAAAAATTGTATAACAAACAACTCTATCATCAGAACGAAAGTCATTAATTTGGGATAAAATGAAAACCCATAATGTATATATTTAGGGGTAGATTCCACTCCCAAAGAAATATCTAATTTCATTAGTATTTTCAAGCGATACAAATATGTATTTTCCATGACATATAATGATGTCAAAACTTTTGATCCTAACACTATGAAACATGTTATCTCAATGAAGGCCTAATCTAAAATTTTTTAGTGGAAACTTTGGAAAATGCATCAAAGTCTCTAACATGTAGTCAAAGATGAACTAAGTAAACTTCTTGATGCTAAAATTATTTTCCCTACTTGACATACTTAGTGTATCACAAATGTTGTACTTGTTCAAAAAAATAATGATGATATTAGTCTATGTGTCGACTTTACAAACTTAAACAAAGTCTCTGAGAAGGATCACTAATGTGTGCCTCCCATGGAGAAAATACTTCAACGTGTCTTTGGTTCCAAGATTCTATCATTTTTGGATGGTTTCTTGGGCTACAATAATATTATGGTAGCACCTGTTGACCAACTAAAGATCGCATTTAGAACTCTTTGGGGAACCTTTGCTTACTGAAAAATGCACATAGAATTAATAAACATAGGGAAAACCTTCCAATGAGTGATGGACATCTTATTAGAGGCCTAATAAAAAATCCATAGTCATATACCTAGATGATGTCACCATATTCCCAAAATGTATTTGAAAGGTATAGTAGACTCACCATCTCCCTTAACCCAAAAAAGTCAATTTTCACAGTAATTGAAGGGAAATTACTAGGTTGTATTTTTTTGAAAGATGGAATCAAAATTGATCTTGAAAGATCACAAGCCATCAATAATTTATCACCCCAAAATTCTCATAAGGATATCCAAGCTATTGTGAGAAATATTAATTTTGTCCAACATTTTTTTCCTAGTTTTTCCGAAATTGTAAAACAACTGCAAGATCTAGTTAAAAAGAATTTTTGTATTTAAATGGGGAGAATCACAAAAATAATCTTTCAATACCATCAAACAAGCTATCATAGAGGCTCCTACACTAATAATTCCTAAATTCTCCAAGGAATTTTTGTTCTATACCTTTGGTTCAGAATTTTCTTATGTGGCCATACTTACAATAAATATAATCGAGAGACCAAAATCCATATTAGCCTTATGAGTTCCACTTTCAAGGGGGTTGAACTCAAGTATGCACTTGTGGAAAAGCAAGATTATTCTATGTACAAGGTGGTAAATAATTTTCATTTCTATCTTCTTAAATCTAAAACTGAAGTTATAATACCATAACCTACAGTAAGAAATCTTTTAATACAAAAGGAACTTGGGGAAAAATGGCTCATTTGCTGAATACCATCCAAGAGTTTTATTTAGAGATTAAAATAGAAAAAATCATTAAAGATCAATGCCTATGCAAATTGGACGCTAAATCTGTTGTTTCCCCTACCAACCATTCCAATATCCTAGATAATTCCTCTTTGGACAATGAAGTATCTGTATCACAAAATGAAATTTCTTGTTAGGATCATAATCCCCATTACTAGTATTATGATATTAGATTTTATCTAGATAATGGTATGACTCTATCTCATTTAAATGTAACCTAAAGAAGAGAATTGAGATTGAAATCAACATCTTATCAACTAATTAAAAATGTTATTTTTAGAAAAAGGAAAAAAAAACAACTATGATGGAGTGTTACTTTGTTGGCGGAATTTTGGTGGTAATACTACAACACATAAAGTTATAAGGGTAGGATATTACTTGCCAACACTGCTTAAATATTCCCATGCCCTTTTCAGAACATGCGAAACCTACCAAAAGGCTGCTGAAAAACTTTTAAAAATTCCTTTTCCTCTTCAACTAGTTACTATTGAAGCTCCATTTCAACAATGGGGATTATACATAATCATACCAGTCAATACTCCCTCATCCCAACAACATAAATTCATTATTACAACCATATATTATTTTACTAGATGGATTGAATCCAATGTCACATGGTTTGGTTTCGAATTCAGGTTCGGGAATAATTAGGTTTGGTTTGAGTTCAATTTTTATGATGGGGTTTGGATAAGGGTCACCATTAGGTTCGCTTATATACATTTTCTACACATATAAATATATTAATGTGAAAATGAAATATGCGGTAAAATTTTAAGAAATCAACATCAATAAAAAAAATGCTATCACAAACATGGAATCTGCAAAGACAGATTACAAGCTTTAGTTGCGACATGATGTTATGAGTTTTGATCTATGGACTTGGTTAATGGCCATGAGGTTTGATGAGGTTCGTCGAACCTCAAATTTTTTTTAAGGTTCTTCGAAATACGAACTTCAAGGTTGAATTTTGACAAACCCTGTGACATAGGTTGAGGCAACAACATTATGTGTGGTAAATGCTAATCAAGCTATTAATTTCTACAATCACACATTATCACTCATTTTAATGATTCTTGAGTCTCTAGTTGTTGATAATTCATTTTATTTTTTGTCTCATGAGTTGGACGCATATGTAGTAGAAAAATGAATTAAGGTAAAATATTCAACAAACTATTGTCCATAAGGGAATGGTCTTGATGAATCATCAAACATGAACCTACCTAAAATCCTCAAAAGAATAATTTCATAAAATTGTAAGAATTGGCATGTTGTGTTATTGATTTTGATATGGGATGATAGAGTCACACCCAAAATTACCATAGAAAAATCACCCTTCTTTCCATTTACAGTATAAAGGCCATTTTACCTCCCCGTATTATTTTTCCTTCTCTCCAATTGTCTCAATGTTCAAGAAATCAAGTCACCGGTTATGGAGAATAGCATAAATAATTTAGTGAAGTTATAAGAATAAATACAAAAAGCTAAAACCAAGTTAGACCAACATAACAAGTTATTAAAATAATGGTTTGACAACAAGTATTCTTCTGACTGTGACTTGAAGTTGGTGATCTTGTTTTAAAATACGACAAAGCCCATGAAGATAAGTGTGAACATACTAAGTTTCAAAGACTCTGCCTAGGACCATTTGTTATTACAGAAAATATCCGACCCAACACTTTTAGATTGGAGACTTTGAAGGGTCAATTAGATTCCCTTCCAATAAATGGGAAACTTATTAAGAGATATTTTGCTTGATATCCTTTTGGATATTTCTGTATATATTTTTGTTTTTTTCTCTTTGTTTTGATTTTTATTTCTGTGTTAAGTTTGATTTTTTATTTAAGTGTTGTTTTATATTATTTTTCTTTCATTTCCACATAAAATATTCTGGAAAAAAATATTTTTGGGATTTATTATTAGGTGAATTTTCACTCATGTTCCAATTCTCGGGTAAATTATTTTAGTTTGGTTCAAATAAACAAGTTCCTAGCTCAAATGGTTTCTTTTCAAATATGTTACAGGAATTGTATCTGAAACCTTTTTCATTTTACAGGAATCCTTGTCATTAAAAAACATGTTTATTTTACTAACAACATCATTAGTTAGTTGGCAATTTAAGTTTTTCATCCCATCCCTAACTCTTAGGGAGAACATTTACCTTCTTGTCTATTAAGTAACCCATAAAGGATTAATATTTATCATAGTGTAATTCAAAAATATAAAAGGATTAAAATTTAACTAAAATAATTTGTTTATGGTGACAAAGAATTGACTAAGGGATAGGAGGCATCATTGTGACTTGGCATACCATGATCATGGGTATTAAAAAAATGACATTACCGTAGCTGGTCACAAAGCTAGGGTAATGGATTCTGGTTTAAAAAAAAACTGAAAGAAAAGGGGTCTCATTAGGGGCTAGCTTGCTCATTTCCATTGATTCTTGTGAATGGCATTGCCACCATTTAGTTACCAAGTCAGGGAAATGGCCTTTAGCCAATCTATAACCAAGTTAATGACTAAAATTTGCATCTATATTTAATAGATGGGATACTAATAGATCGTTGGGTTAAGAGGTGACCTTGTTAAGGCTATGGATGTCTACAATCACTAGTGTCTTCGCTTGTGGTTTAAAGTCATCGGATAGGAAACTTCTACAGTTTGTTTCTTTATCTCTAATAATTTGTTATTTATAAGGTTTCTTTTAAAAAATGATTTTACTGGTTTTTAGTATAGTCTCTTTATATTGAAGTACTTTATTTTTTAATGAGTGAATGGATGTTTGTAATATTTAATAGAATCAAATGAAAGAAATGGATTTTCAACAATTTACACATGATTTTATTCCATCTGAATTTTATTTCTCATTTTGTAATTTTAAGCAGAGAAAACTGGTTCACCTCGTCAGTCGCCATTTTTGGTAGGCCAAACCCTCCCTTTTATTTTTAAAATAAAGGGCCCCTCTTTAATTTTTGTTTTTGTGCTTGTTCTGATATGATTGGATTTGTATTAGTTAAATTCCTACATTCTTTCTTTTATCATCACCTTGATTGTTGTTGGTTGAAAATGGCATATTTTTTTCGCCATGCATTTTAATGTAAGGATTGCTTCCTTTTTATTTTTTGTAAAGGTTCACCATTTCATTATGCCATCAATAATTTACCACTGATTTTTCTTTGCATTATTGCTATACCTAATGGGAAATTAGATGAATAACACAAGTTTAGAGTCTTTATATTGCTAAGGTTTTGCTTTGCAAGAAAATCTGACATGACAAAGATTTTGTTATAAGTGTGTGGAGGATAGGCATGCAAGGTTTCACTCATGATGATTTTTTTATTATCTTGGAAAGTGCTATCAAAATTGAAGTTGTTGTTGAATAGTTGGCATTATCTGGATTGCTAGTGGCTTAGTAAATATATCAACAAGTGTGTTGGCATTGATGTCAATAGTTATGATAAGGATATGTGTTGGGAAGTTAGCATTGCCTAACTATTGGCAGGAGTGTTCGCATTAATGTCAAACAGAATAGAATGGATTTTTGTCACAATAGATGTTGGCAGTAATGGCCTAGGAGGGAACCCATGGTTGCTGCAATGCTCTGTAGAAAATTATCACAGTAGTAGGTTTATTGGAAAATCCATAATATGATGACTATAGTGATGGCCCACGAGGAATCCCATGGTTGTTGGAGTGCTTTGTAAAGAATAATCATAGTAGCAGGGTTATTAGAAAAGCCATAAAATGATGACTAAAATGATGGTTTGGATGGAATCCCATGGTTGTCACAAGCTTCATGTAGAGAATCATGATAGTACTAGGCTTATTGGAGAAGCCATAAAATGATGACTATGGTGATCAGGAGTTCAAGATTCCATGCGCAAGAAAGATATTCAAGGAGAAAAACAGTTGTTGTTATAGACACTTTTGGGCACTTCAACTCCAATCACAAATGTCCATAAACTGAGGGCTCTTAAGTCCCTAAAAGTGTTGCTTCACTGCCTAAAGGAACAAGGTCAACTAATTACATCATCTCCCAGAAGTTCTCCACTGAAAACTGCTCATAAATGGTCAAAACTGGACCATATTGAAAGCTCAATGCAGAGGGTGTGATGCATATCAACCTCCCAATGTACAGGGTGGCGATGCATACTGATTTTCTCCTCTGTAGGGTGTGATGGTCGGGAAATGACAAATGGCAGGGACAAAAATGTGAGGTGGAAGATCATGGAATCTTCCAGAAGCTTCCCCTCTGACACTTGCCACTCCATTTTCGACCAGAGATGAGTAAGAGATCATCATTCTCTAAGTGGAAATAGGAACTATCAGAGATAGGACACTAATCAGGATCCCAAAAGATGACTCAACTCTCTGTAATCATCTATATATGGATCCCTCATCACAGAGATCCAGAGGCTGGAATTTTGTATCTCATAGAGAAGTGTTGTTGGTATTCTGGTGTACATTCATAGCGTTGGGTGATCTAGCTTTTCTTGAGGTGAAGAAGGGCTTCTTAGCTGGAGGATGATGCTGGGTCAGAGCACATGGTTGTAATCTTATTGCTACTTTTCATCTGAATAAAGCTATTCTTGTTTCCTTCCATATTCTTGTGTACTTGTTTATATATGCTTGTATATGGTTAATGCACATCTAATCCTGCATTATTTATGAATTTAGATCCTTGTTTCTTGCATAGTAGTATGTTGTTGTGATTCCATAGGTCCTTTTAGCTGGGCAGACAAAGAAGAAGGGGAAAAACTCTATCTAGAAGGGGAGGAAATCGAGCACAAGACTTAGGTTGGCCCTCTTGGTTCTCTTCTCATCTATTTTCATAAAAGGAATCAATAGTAGACTTTGATTGTTTGTTTCTAAGATAGCCATCCATCTTAGTGGGAATAGCAGCATCCGAGTGGATACTATTCCCGTATAACAAAATGTTGACTCCACTGGGGAGCGACTAGATTACTTGTTATCCTTGTTTCCTTCATAAACATACAGACGGAGCCTGAAGTCAAGCCAGCTAGCCTTTGAACTGCATTTGTCATACAAATGCAAAGTAGATCAATGCTGCTTCTATCAATCTCCATGTTTTGTTTATGAATTAAACAATAGATCTGCAAGCGATCTAATTTCCCTAAGTGGTGGTTCTAGTAACCTCTTAGATCACCCCTGTGTTTTATATACACTAATCTTTACTTATTCAGCCTAAACACCTGAACTAGATTGCAAATTGTGAGTGAAATCTCATTCAAAGTCTCGCACTGCTACCATCACACCCTGCCTTCAAGGCAGCCTGTATGCATCACACTTCCCGAGTGCAGTAGGTGCGCTGCATACTGAGTTCACTGTGTAACAGGTGCGATGGTCAGGGAGGATTAATTTTACCCTCCGACTATGGATTTTTCTCACTGTTTTTAGTCTTATTCAAGAGTTTTGCTATTTGTAGTCAATGTACTTCTGTGAAAACCCCCTTCTCTTGCATTATTCTTCCTCCTTAGTGCAAATAACTATAAATGTTTTTTATGTATTGTGCGTCGTTTTAGTTCTCTTTTGCAAAAAGTAGCATAGTCGAACTGTCGTCTCTAGATCCGAAAGTGTCGTAGCTGTCGTTTTCAGTTTTAGAAAGCCATTCCATTGTTCTAGATAGTCGATTATACAGTTACTGTTGCATAGGATTTGAATTATTAGTCTTAAAGTGTTGAAAAACAATTTCCATTTCAAAATCGCAAAGTGTCTCTCTTTCTTTCACTTTGTTTTGAAAAAGAATTTTGTTGAGTACTGTTGCTTTAAAGGTAATTCAGTTTTGCACATAGCTTTCTTAATGTCATTCACACATTAAGAGAGCTGAAAACAAATACATGCATGTGCATTTCCATTTTGATTGCTTGGCTTGATTTAGGACTGTGCATTTTAGCGTGTGCTCTGTGCTCTGTGAAGAAAAGATGCTTGACTTTCTTCCCTTTAGTAGCTAGGATTTTCATTGTTGAAAGAAGATAAAACGTTTTTTTATCATCTTAGAATGCATTTTAGGAATTATACATACATCACGTGGTGAACCTAAAAGGAAAACTGTTAAGCAAGATCAACTTAAAATAAATTCAATGAATCTAACAACGCTTTGGAACTTAACGCACAACATCTAGAGGTCTAGGCTAGAGATGTATTCCAACGTCGTAAAACTTGGTAACTGTTGGTTCCAGTGTTGGTTGGGTGATTCCTCCACTCTGAGACGACAAGTGCCAGTACGGACTTATGCTCCCACGTACTCTCGAGTATGTATTGGGAGACCACAATAGGCTGCATCCTTTATCCTTAGGAAGCCGTGTCTGCCGTCCTATCGATTGCAATGCACCGAACACATCATTCGGGAAGATTGACTGTCGTACCGTAAAAAGTATTCTGCAGTTTTGCGATTGGTTTGGTAATCCTCTCTGCCTAGATCTCCAGAGAAGTACATTTTTCTCCTTTTCAGACTCCTTAAAGGAAAAGGTCCTCTAAGCACTTGTCACTTCAGGCTTAATAAAAATCGAAGGCGACTAGAGTCATCTTTTGTTTTTTCTCGACTCTTTAAAATTGAAAAAACAAGTTGTGTCAAAGCGTCTAAAATTCATTTAATTCGGAAATCATTTTTCCCTTTTTATTTTGTGTTGATCAAGTAATCCACAATCGTGGAAGAAAGTCAATCAAAACCCCGTCGTTCGCGGAGACTCACGAGTCAACCTTCGTTGACTCCGGAAGTGAAACCATTCCGGACGAAGTGAACTCGTTTAACCGGATTGAAGTCCCCTAGGTTGGTTGGAGCAAGCACTCCAACATCCTCAGAGACTCCGGTTACTCCGAACATTTCCGGAATCCCTGCCTCTACAGAAGAAATTCCGCAACCGCAAAAAGGACATTACAATTGATCCTAGTGTGACGGTTAACACTTCTATTCCTGAATCGGCTCCGTCTACAGCCGATTCGGAAGTTGTTACTCCCCAATCGTCTGCCGCTACAGAACTTACATCTTCTTCGGCACTAGAAATATTTTACGGACCTGACGGTCTGCCTCTTCCTCTAGGATTGATTTCCATAGAAGAGATTGTGGAAGATCCTCCGTCTAGCACTCCAACGCAACTTGGAGTTGGGATCGCCCTGTATCCTTCTTCATGAGAAATTATTCACCCACCCTCGGAAGTTCCTGAAGAATTGATGAGGAATCTTTTGGATAGGCTTAATATGTCTGAACAACTGTCAACATCAAGGACTGTGTCACCCAACACAGCAACAGCGGAAGCTCCTTCTGCTATTCCGACAATGTTCGTCGGCGTGCCATCTGTCCCAACCAACTTTCAATCGCTGGATGGATTCCATCCAGGGGCTATTTCGATAGTATGGACTGTTCCCATTTGTTCGTCCGGAATTATATCTGGAATCTCTTACGTTGAGTCTCAACAAATTGATCTGTCACAAGGTCAATTTGGGCAAACTGGTCCCCAAAGGCAAATTATTCCTTTGAGCACTGGATTACCGTCGTATGGAGGGTCGTATACCCTTTCATTGTCTTCCTCAGAAGGACAACCATGCGTGAGTTCGCAACAAAATTTGGGTTATGCTGGAATCACAACTAGCGGTTGGGTACCAATCCTGTCTCA
>APFE030439383.1:0-32747 GCA_000404065.3 Pinus taeda | reverse complement strand
TATGGTAGGACCATTAAATATTCTATAATTTTTTTAGTAGTATACACAAATCAAAAACTCAGATTTATGTGGAAGCTCGTTGTATTTTTTTGTTGATTTAGTGAAATTGATTAATTAACAAAATCTCTTATGAGCAAGTTTCATATGAAATGAGTTATGTTTTTTTTGGGCTTCAGATACGGAAGCCATGGGTCTTGCCCATGGTATTATAACATACCCTATTTATAGACTAAGAAACTCAGTAATAAAATGATATAAATCTTCATGGATAAAAAATTTATTCCATGCTTTCTCAAATGAATATATGTTAAACTTGTAATAATAATAATGATATATTTAATTCCATATTTTTTAGCTAAGTGAGATGTATTATGAGCAAATTGTTTTGGTGTTTGTGTGTTTATTAAAACATTTGCTAACCATTTAATTTATATAATTGTGCTAATATGTAAATTTCTAATAAAAATGTATTTTTTTAATATTGATAATTTAAATACATTTTAGATATTTTAGAGCTATTTTATACTAAAGGTTTAAAAGATTTGAAAACATATTTGATAGTTAATTACTCTTGTCTTTACCTCTTTTTCTAAATCATATGGGAAGTGACATAGTTTATATTATTTTGGTTATTGGATTTGGGTGTTTAAATTTTTTTAGTAGAGTTTTCTTCTAAAAATAACATGCACATTTTACTTTGTATCGTTTTATGTTTAGAGATAATTTTGATTGTTTTTTTCTTCTTTTTTTGCCCTTATCTTCTTCATGGATGTTTCTCTTGGCTGTAATTAGATTCAAATAAAAATTAGAAGATAAATATAAATGGATTCAATTTGTCCTTAGGGTACATTCATGTATCAAAAATTGTCATAGGCTCTTAAAATCATTAGAGCAAGCTTCCAGTGCGCCATGGTTATGATCTTCATTACATCACATGAATTGCAAAGGCATATATGGGTGAGCTCCCCTCTCACTCTCACATACACAATAACAATCCAAAGAATCTATGATCCATCCTTATGCGTTGTTTCTACTATAATATTCATTTGAATCCAAAAATGCGTAATTTTCGTTCTTTCCAGGTGATTGGAAGGATTCATAATGTCAAATTACACAATCATGATCGTTAATATCACCAACTAAAACACGAGAGTGAATCTTGTAGTAAATCTCAAAATTTTCTTTCATACATTTTCAAAAAAACTTTGCATGAAAATGTTTCTTCAAACAATTTTTATTCAAAGAAGAGAACATTTATGGTAGATACATTTACTCAAACATTTGCATGGTTCCAAACATGAAACCCTTATTAAAAATATGAACAACGATAGCTTAGCCAAGTTCTTTATTAATTTGGAGATTAAAAATACATGGAAATCACTCCATCTGGAAATTATGAGTAAATAATAAATTTGGCATGTTTTGGCTATAATTGTGGCTAATAGGGTTAATGTTGAAGTCAATTTTGTACAAGAATTACATCCTTCATAAAGTAGCTTGGCACTTCTATAGAAAATCGCTCCCCACTAGACAAACTCAACTTCTATATATATAAACTCATGTGTTTTAATAAGCTTTGCCCCTCCATAAATAAAAGTTATTGTTCAAAAAAAATAAAAATACCTAAAATATTAGATATGATATTAAAATAGTTTGTGTTGTTTCACAAATTTAGAGTTAAAAATCAAATTTAATTCATACTACATAACTTTAATATTTTAAAATTATATTTCTTTGGTTTACGATTAAAGTTTAAATAAGATAAGATTAAAAATTACCTAAATATAATTATTAAAATAAATATATTTTTTGAAATATTAAAAACAAAATTATTATTCAATTGAGAAGTAAATGCCAATCTATATGGAGTGTATGATAAATTATTAGATTCTAGAGGAATAATACCTACAATGAATAAGGTATAAATAAAATACCAATCTATTTGGAGAGTATAATGACTTATTCATTGACATGTAATCCGAATAAGTAATATCATGGAAATCTAAATGACATGATTATAGATGTGTTGGAAAACTATGGGGATGATACTATTTTCCCGAAGAATGGACCAAGACATGGAATACGACAAATTTTTTAATGGTAAATGTTGTAATATGTTAATATATTATATGTATTGTGGAATAATCCAATATCACTACATGGATGATGTGAATTGGAACATTTTCATGAGTTATTTATAGTAACAAGAAGTGTTTGCATAAGTTAAGAACTAGAATACTAACATTAAAAGAAAATACTAAAATTATAACTTTATTAAAAATTATACTGTTATTATTTATAAAGAAAGAAAATGGCATGCATATTTCAAGAACAACAAAAAATCTTAGTGGAAAATTTTAGGGGTGAAATATGTCAATATTACTATGAATGTTCCAACATATTCCATCGGGTTTAAATATATGCCATCAACCTAATAATTAAATTATAATTGTGGAAGATCTATTCTTGCAATTAACATAATTTTACGCATATCTGTTTTGAAATTTATTTTCAATTTAAGTTAAAACATAATATTAACTTTAAATTAACAAACTAGGGAAGCCAATAAATTAAAAATGCATAGAAATTAACTAAACTATAAATTTATTACAATTTATATTGTGATTATCTATAGTAATATTTTTTTGCATGCATATTTCAACAAAAAATAATCTTAGTGGAAAATTTTAGTGGTGAAATTTAACCCTTCGACAAAATTTAAGGGTTTCAAATTTTGAATGGAAATATTTTTTGTATCATAGTGCATTATTAATAATAGCCCCAAAATTATTTTATAAGAAAATTTGGCATAGAAGTTAGCATAGCCATTTCAAGGACAATGATTTATGGTAGCCATTTCTCCCTTCTAATTTGGTTTAAAATGAGATCTTTATTTCACTAGCCCTTATATCATGGTATTGAGATTAATTTACAAAGAAAAACCCACATTTAAATATTCAATATTATCCTTTCTATTTTCTATGTTTTCAAATGATTAATGATTGTCATATGTAATAGAAGAGGCTTGTGTTTTGCTTTCCCTCTTGAATTTTTTTGTTTAATTTTTGGGAACTGTAATAATTTCTTTTTGGAAAATACTGAAAATTTGGTCTTATGATTTAAAAATTACAATTATGTTATTACAATTTTTGTATCTAAAGCTTGGAGAAAAATACACTTTAATTAAAAATAAGGTTTAATTTTGTACTTAAGTTCACTGAATAACCCAACAATTTCTTTATTTTTTTCTTGAAGTCTAAACTTTTCTATAGCACCTTTCTCTTGTAAATTACTCTTTGGAATACATTTATAGTATCCATTAATGCATATAAATTTTTAGGGGAGATTGTTTTTCCAAGAGTTGAAATTCGAGGGTTCAAAACTTTTGGGGTTGATTTTTTTTTATCGAAATTGTGATTAAGGATGATTATCTTAAATATTAAGTTAAAATTTTTATATGTTATACCATTATCACCCCATAAAATAAAAAGAAAAATCAAGGAAAGAAGATTTCTCATCACTATATAATGACAAAATGCTCAATTAAACTTTATATTTAGAGTATGTAATTTTTGTAAGTGAATTTCCTTAATTTATCAAAAGAAAGTTGTTATTTAAACTGATTTCCTTGGACATCATAAAATTAGGTTTTATGGCAATGCTTTCACACATGTGTTTTGATCATGGAATTATTTTTCAAACTCCCATAAAATTTGAATTTCTCCATTGGCCCACTACATCCTCCATAGGCATTCATGGTTTTACGGTTATTTATGTACAAATGGTAACTTCAAAAAAATTTATAAACATACCTCTTTCATTAATTACATAATTTCTAAAGTATTATACCATTGATGAATCAATTTTCATTCTAGCGCACTCAATTCAAGAGGAGAAGAGTAGATTTCCTTCATATATATATATAATATATAATTAATCATGATCTACACAAGAGAACTATTTTTCATATCAAAAATTTATTTGTTTGTAAAAAATATATTTTTTTATTATTATTTTATGTTGACCGAAGAAATATTTTCAATTGAATTTTGCAGATACAAGTATTCCATAAGTTGTTTTTCAACTATTCATGAATAGTAAACTATGATAGTGGGTAATTTTTAATTTGTTTTTGTTTTAAAAAAAAAAATTGTTATTGTTTTTTCATCGAGCCTCTTTAAATTTGTAAAAATGAAGGCATTATGTTTAAGAGAAAAATATATGAAAAATATCATATGAATTAGAAAATTTCAAACTCATATGCCATTGGATAGAATATTCCTTCACCAATCAAACATGATCCAATCCAACACTTAAGGACAAATTTTTCCCTAATTTCACTAGGGTACAAAAATTTGGTGCAAAAGAAATTGCATAAGAGGTATTGGAAATGTGTATTTTAAGACCTCAAAAACCAATCAATCTTGGAGAGCTTAAATGCTAGATTGAGTGCATAAATTTTTAATTCAAATATATTAATAAATCTATCTTATTAGCACTCAAGAAGCTTTATCAACCACTTACAAATGGATGGCTAGATTGGGTGGTTAAACTACTTGACCACACGCTCTTTTTTTATCTAAACACTCCATCTTGCCAAGATAGGTAACCTAGATCGATGCTAGTATATACTATTTATATATATATATTATTTATATATATTATATATTTATATATATTATATATTTTATATATATATAGCTAGAAGTATGAAACATATGGTAAAATTCCTCTTCAGCCATGCTACATCATAAAGAAAATCCTCCTCCATTGATGGTCCATCATCATAAGTGAAAAGCATTCCATGGAAAACATTTCTCTGAGTTAGAAGGTAATGCCCATGCATAATGGTGTTTAAAAATAAGATAATGGAAAGGCGTATTGAAAATAACATATAACAGTTATTTCTACACTATTTTATCATGTCAAAGTAGGTTTGGATTGAATATTCAATTAGCATTATCATTAATGTTAGAAAAAATTTAAAACATATAAAATAAATATTTTTGAAAATTTGATAATAAAGGTTTTTTTTTTCTTTTTTTTTTCCACGTAGTCTAACTAACAGAAAAAATGACCTTTTCACTGAATGTTTTCTAGCTAATTTGAAACAATGAAAGATCACAATATTTCTTGAAATTGTATTGATGGATTCTAATGAAAAAGCCAATACCTGTATAAGTAAAATTGTACTTTTTTTTTTCAAATAATTTTTTAAATAATATTTATTCTATTAGAAATAATATTATTAATACTTATTTTTTTATTTTTCATGATGTTCTCTCCGAAATATTCTATTCCCTCAATATTGCTTTCCATTGTGAAGGGTGGTTCATAATACAATAATCTTAAATTATAAATTAGATTTGGCTAAATAAAAAATGGTATATTCTATATTTATATTAACTAATATAATTTATTATTATAATCTTATTGGTAGTTAATAAAATAAAATATTATTTATTTATTATTATTGTAAACTATTTTAGTGTTGATGCAATGTCTTAATCCTAGTTGAAAACAATTCCGAATATATAATTTTTTATATTATTATTAATTAGCATAGATAATTATTATAATATCTTAAGAATTAGTCTATAGTGTAAAGAATATTATCCATAAAAATACTATGAGCACCATTTTATATTTTGTTAATAGACCATGTAATAATAGACTTTCTTTAATAATTTGAATTAGGATTTGAGTAAGGAAGATAATGATAAATGCAAGGATTGTTTCAATATGGACATGTCTAAGGATAAATTGAGGATAAGTAATTATTTATAGGTTATACAAAAGAATAAGTGATTCACACCTCCATAGTAATGTTTGAGAACAATAGATTTTGGTTATTAGTTGGTCCATCTTAAGCATTGCAGTAGAAAAGTTATTTATCTTCCCTTTAATATTCTATTCAAAGTTTAATTGATTGGTACAAACTAAATCCTTTTACTTGATAAATTTCGTTGTCATATTCAACTTAAAGATAGAGAATGAGGTATCTCCATTGACAAAATACACCAAAATATAAAGATGTCAAAAGAAAAAATTTAAATACTCTTACTAAAGTCTATGCACAACAAGTTTATAGGATTATATGTGAAGTACATTTTATTTTATTTATTCTTCCACATTTAAGTTATGTTCTAAATTATTAATTATAAAAAAGTTATTATATATGAATTTCAAGTTATAATTTATGTAGAAATAGGTTCTATATTTTATGTTTTACTTTGAAACTCCAAATTTTTCACTTTAAAAACAAATAAATGTTATTTTAAAATTTAATTTTAATTTTTTTTTTTTTTTCCATTAACACTTCAGTCATTGTAAGCTTAAAATTGCCAATATTCTATCTCAAAAACAATTAAATGTCTTTTTTTAATTTAGCTTTCAGTTTTTTATTTTCCATTTTTCAAAATTTAAAAGTTATTTATTTTTGTTTGTTATATTTTTGAATTTAAAAATTTTCAAGGAGCTTTCAAAAATGTAATTAATATTCCATTTTCTAAATTTAGATAACTTTTTTTGTGTTGTGGTAACTTTTTGCTTTTTTTTGTTGTTGTAAGTTTTTGCTTTTTTTGTGGTTGTAATTAATATTTCTTAATTCAACAATAACATTTAATTAACGGTGTGTAGTGGAATTGCAGCCGCTTCCACATTGTTCAACCGAATTTCAGAATAGCAATCTCTGCCAATTGTTTCAAGATGTGCCCAAATCGATCCACAATGTTGTCGCCTATGTATTTTTGTTGGGAGATTGTAAAACTGAATATATGAAGGTATATATGAAGGTCTTGTGTTTGATCATGCTCCTCTGTAACTTTTTCGGGAGAGCATCAGGCTAAATATATGAGGGTCGTCTGTTCGATACATAATGTCATTTCTTGTGTATTTTAGGAGCATGTTCACTTCAAAACGTTCAATTTGTGGTTTGTGCAAAGGCGGCAAATGGTTATACTCGCGCGACACCATGTCGGACACATGGTGATCTATGACAATCACTAGCAAGAGGAATAAATATGCGAGAGACCACCTGCGTCTGATCATATCTGCCGAGGACGTAATCATGCAGACTGATTTTCTAATAAAAAGATTGCACGGGCTCTGGCATTTCTAGGAAGCAATTATGGAAGATTTGTATGAAGTCTGTGGGAGAGGAAGATCCCATGGAAGCTGTCAAATCCCTTCATGAATCCATAATCTCCGGCCCAAGTAAGCACTATATTTGATCTTCTTGATGTGAAGCTTCTGTGTTTTAAAATTTCTTGATGTTGTTAGGGTTTGTAATTTCTTAATTCCAAACAATGGAGTGATTAAGAAAAAACTAAGTTATTATTTTCGATAATACAAGGAAAATCAATTCTTTCAATATATAGGTGCAATAGCATTGGTTTTTGAAAAAATAAATATTATATTATATATATACTGTCGAGAAAAAAAAGCTACATATGTTGTAAACAACTGTTAGCTGAAGCCGCACGGGCGTTCGGGAGGAAAATAGAACACATAACATAACAATAACCTCCACTAAGTATGATGGAACACCACAATAACATAACAGTAAAGCTTATGACCTTGTCAACACCTTTACTTTTCACCTTTATCTCATCTATATCTTTTTTATAATATATAAAACCATATACTCCCAAATACAAATGAAATCATTTTCATCAATAAAATTTAGAGAATTTGGTTCATGTGTGTCTTTAGGCATAGATTCTTTAATCCATTTTATAAATTAAGGGGAAGTAACATTAACATGGAAATATTGATACTCCTTACACCATGGATTCATAGGGACCAGAGAGTCTTAGTTCTCATATACCCCTATCATTTTCATAGCCAAAATTTGTCTTAATCGGATTTTGGCCCTTTTCTATTCTTTCTATTCCAATCCCTTGGGTTTTAAACTCTTGAAATAGATGTTTTAAGTTTTCCATAACTTCACCAACATTACCATTGCATATGTGGTTGAATTGACTATATATCTTGCTCTAGGTTTTCTTTTAGATCTAGAATTTGATTATGTTAATTAACGAAGCACAACACCTTATCTCGAGGCTACTATATTTATTTCTATATTTATCATCATTTCTTGAACCTCCCTCAAAGTTTGTCAACCTTTATTGGTTAAGAAAAACTACAACTCTTCATTGAATGCGTCTATATAATAAATAAGGATGTTAGCAACTAAACGTTTAGTGTTTTTAACCAACATTCCACTTTGTGATCAAATATCTTGATGAAATATTTTATGGTTTCATGGAATTATCAATGCAAAGACAATATTCTAATTTCCCTACACCAAAAATTTCATATAAATTTTGTGTTTCAACAATTTTTATGCATAATGGTGTATTTTCAGTATCAAAATTTTTTAATCATTTCTTTGGTATGTTTAATTTTCATACCTCATGTACTTAGTAAATGTGTATTCATCTAGTAATGAACAACTTTCACAATAAAAGAAAAATGTAAATTAACATACCTAGTCATGTGTGCTTGAGTTTAAAGTTCTCATCAACACATTTACTTCCATAGATTGACTCTCCCCATGTCATCTCCAAGAGTGAAATCATAACTTTGAACATGAAGCTAGGAATGATTCTATGGAAAATACTTCCCATATAATGGAGTGGATTCTAACATTTTCCAACATCTTTTTAACCTACAAAATTTAAATGTAAACTCAACATTCCTTCATGCTTGCACTAACTAAGGTATCTTCATCCCTCAATATTCCTAGACTCTATAGTGGTAGTGACTCACTACAATGAGAAAATTAATCGAGCTGTTCAGAATATTATGAATAAACCATCTAATGATCCAAATAAGAAATAAATAACATGATGACTCAACGATACATACCTACTTAATGTTGTAAATTTCCAACTCTGGTGGAATCATCGAAGATAATAAACATAAAGGGAGCCGAATATTGATGGGATAGTATTATTCACTTTTGAAATACAAAGCTTATGTCTCTTCTCCATACTCCAACATAAATCTCTCATGTCTCTATGCACTACTGGCCCCCAATTTTTTCACTAGTTGGGTTGCTAAATTTACTATCATATACATACGGTAAGAATGCATGTCCTTATGCCATCATCAATCATTTCTCCAACACTCTCATCACATATTTATACATAGCTCACTATCATGACATTTAAAAATCTCCTCAACACTGTGAAGTGTTGTGCTTCTTATACATAGGACCAACAACACACCCAACTAGAATAAAGTCGGATCCTACTTATTGTAATGTCCTCCAAGTAAATTTTATCTATCAATTTTACTAACTTATCCATAACTAGGTCCATGAAGAGATCGAGAAACTCGTAAATCATCAAATCAATCATTGAATCCTCTCATGGTGTCTCAATGCTTCCAACATCACCTCAAGTTGCTCTACTGAGTTTTATTTATATCCACTACTCCTAACCTTGTTTAAGTTGCTCCACTCGTGATCTCCATAGATATGAAAAAAATTCCAAGTGAAAGCCTTCATGACTACACCAAACCACTAACCAAGTGTCCCACACTAATGTCTGATCACAAATGTAACCAATCCTTCCAAACTCTGCAATTCAATCTTGATGATGATGTCTCAATTTTGATCCCCACCTACAAATTCTACTCTAAAGGGACCGATGATCCATATAAATTAAGGATTCACTTAATCCATCTAATTAATTTGATCGAAGATCATCAACAAGTTAGATCTCCTTTAATACCACACTCAAGCATGTGAACACCCTCCTGATCACAACCATCAATTCATCAATTTTTCATCTCAGGTGCCTCGACCCATGGAATCATCATCCCATCATGCTATCACATTGGCTAGCTCTCATATACATCACTATGTATCGACTCCCATGAGCCACTTACCCCACTGGGTCATTAAGTCCTCATCTTGGATCATAGTGACATCTAGATGAAGAACATTCAACCAATTATGATGATGATTTTATGTTTTAACTTTGTTGTCATTTTGTCTCAAGCGCTCTCATCCAAATGGCCTCAATCCTCAATATATGATGAACACTTGGTGAATCTTTCCCATTGCCAACTATAAGTCATCCTCCCCAAATATTTCTCATCCCTTTTCCTTTTCTAAGAAATTGGCCCCTTCCACCCTTCGAATGAATACATATTGGAAACCCTCCACATCAATCTATGTTATCTAAACCTCCATGACCCCCACCTCCTCTTCCCTCATGCTCTCCTCCACCTCCACCTCCACCTCCACCTCCTACACCTCCTGCTCCTCCTTGTCCTACTCCTCCTCTGCCTCCACCACCTCCCCCACCTCCTCTTCCTCGACCTCGACCTCCACCTCCTCAAACACCTTTGCCTTCACCTCCTCCTCCTCCACCACCTCCTCTTCCTCTTCCTCCTCTTCCTTCACTACCACCTCCTCCACCTTCACATCCTCTTCCTCCTCCTCCTTCTCCACATCCACGTACACATCCTCCTCCTTCTCCTCCACCACCACCTCCACCCCCTACACCTCCACCCCCTACACCTCCACCTCCAACACCTAAGCCTATGGCTTCAACTCCTCCTTTGCGTCCTCCTCCACCTCTACCTTGTCCACCATCTCCACCTCTACCTTCACCTCATCTTCGTCCTCCTGCTCTATGACCACCTGCCCCACCTCCATGACTGCCTCCTCCACAACCACCTCCAACTCCAACTCCACCTCCTCCTCCTTCTCCTCCTCCACCAACACCTCTACCTCCACTGCATACAACTTCACCTCCACCTTCGCCTCCTCCTCCTCCACCATCACCACCACCTCCTCCTCCTCCCCCTCCTCCTCCATGTCCTCTTCCTCCACTACCTCCACCACCTCCACCCCCTAAACCTTCATCCTCCAACACATAAGCCTCTGCCTTCAACTTCTCCTTTGCGTCCTCCTTGACCTCTACCTCCTCCACCATCTCCACCTCTACCTTCACCTTGTCTTGGTCCTCCTCCTCTATGACCACCTGCCCCACCTCCACAACTGCCTCCTCCACAACCACCTCCAACTCCAACTCCACCTCCTCTTCATTCTCCTCCTCCACCAACACCTCCACCTCCACCGCATACAACTCCACCTCCACCTTCGCCTCGTCCTCCTCCTCCTCCTCCACTACCTCCTCCACCTCCATCTCCACCTCCTCCAACTCCACCACATCCACCTTCTCCACCTACAACTACTACACCTCCTTCTCCTCCTCCTCCTACTCTCCCACCTCGCCCACCTCCTCTTCCTCGACCTCAACCTCCACTGCCTCCAACACCTTCGCCTCCGAACCCTCCTACTCCACCACCTCCTCTTCCTTCTCCTCCTTCTCTTCCTCCACTACCACCTCCTACACCTCCACATCCTCTTCCTCCTCCTCCTTCTAATGCCATCCATGTACACCTCCTTCTCGTCCTCCTCGACCAACCTTTCCTTCTCCTCTGCACCACCACCTCCACCTCCACCACCTAAGCCTCTCCCTCCGACTCCTCCTTTTATTCCACCTCCTCCACCATCTCCAACTCTACCTTTGCCTCATCCTCGTCCTCGTCCTCCTCCACCTCCACCACTGCCTCCTACACAACCACCTCCATCTCCACCTCCTCCACCGACTCCGTCTCCACCTCCTCTTCCACCTCTACCACTACCTCATCCTCCTCCACCTCCACCTTCATATCATCCTCATCCTCCACCTCCTCCTCCTCCTCGTCTTCCTCCTCCACATCCACCTCCATCTCCTCCTTCACCACCTCCACCTCCTTAGAAAACTTGAAAATAAAATAAAATTGAGTATCATTTCATTCTCCTTATCAATATATACATGATAATATAACAAATAATATGTATAAAAAATTACAATATAAATAATTAATTATAAAAACACAATTTTAATTATAAAATTTATATGAATAATATCAAAGGATGTTGAAGTAAATCACAAAAAAACTCAAAGATTATTCTTAATGTCCAGAACTATTTAAAATCAATAGGTTAATTATATAAAATCTCCACTTCCACCTCCACCTTCTTAGAAAACTTGAGAATAAAATAAAATTGGATATCATTTCATTCTCTTTATCAATATTTACATGATAATATAACAAATAATATTTCATAAAAATTACAATATAAATAATTAATTATAAAAACACAATTTAGTTTATAAAATTTTATAAAATTGATTTAAATAATATCAAACGATGTTGAAGTAAATCACAAAAAAACTCAATGTTAAAAATCAATAAGTTAATTATATAATATCTTTAAATAATAAAATATAATTAAAAAACAATTTCCATAGACACAAATTCTAGAATGCCCCCAATATGAGTAACATACAAACACAAAACACAACGAAATTTTCTAAAACCTCCACTTGTGCTATAAAATGTTATCAAATTTTTAGGGCTTAGTGTTTAGGGTTTAGGGTTTAAAATGTTATAAAACGCTTATGCTTTAGGGTTTAAAATGTTATAAAACGCTTATGGTTTAGGGTTTAGGGTTTATAACACTTTACTAAATTATTTTAATAAACACTTAAAAAATTATAAAACACTTGTTAAAATGTTATAAAATGTTTAGGGTTTAGGATTTAGGGACACTTTAGTAAATGCTTTTAATAAAAAAATTTAAAAAGTTACAAAACGCTTCTTAAAATGTTGTAAAATTCTTAGGATTTAGGATTTATAAAACTTTATTAAATTATTTTAATAAACACTTATAAAAAGTTATAAAACATGTATTAAAATGTTATAAAATGCTTAGTTTTTAGGGTTAAAAATGTTATAAGATTCTTAGTGCTTAGGTTTTCGGTTTTTAAAAAGTTACAAAATACTTGATACAATGCAATAGAATTCCCAGGTTTTAGTGCTTATAACACTTCAGTAAATTCTTTTAATAAAAACTTAAAAATTAGGTTACAAAACAGTTAATTAAATGTCATAAAATACTTAGGGTTTAGGGTTTAAGGTTTATGTTTTAAAATGCTACAAAATTCTTAGGGTTTAGGGTTTGGGGTGTGCGGTTTAGGGTTTAGGGTTTAAGTTTTATAACACTTTAATAAATTCTTTTAATAAACACTTAAATAAAAGCTACAAAATGGTTTTAGAAATGTTATAAAATGCTTAGGCTTTATTTTTTAAGGTTTAGGGTTTGGTGTTTAGGGTTTAGGGTTTGGAGTTTAGGGTTTAGGGTTTAGGGTTTAGCATTTGGGATTTAGGGTTTAGGGTTTAGGGTTTAGGGTTTAGGGTTTAGAGTTTAGGGTTTATCGTTTATAACACTTTTTAAAATGATTTTACTAAAAACTTAAATAAAAGTTACAAAATGATTTTTAAAATGTTATTTAATTCTTAGCATTTACAGTTTAGGGTTTCATGTTTAGAATTCCAGGTTTATAACACTTTACTAAATTATTTTAATAAAAAAACTAAATAAAAGTTACAAAACACTTTTTAAAATGTTAAAAAATGCTTAGGGTTTGGGGTTTGAGGATTACATTTTAGAGTTTATGGTTTACAATTTAAGGTTGATAACAGTTTAGTAATTTCTTTTAGTAAGCACTTAAATAAATGTTACATAACACTTTTTAAGTTAAGTTGTAAAATACTTAGGGTTTAGGGTTTAGGCTTTATGGTTTGTATTTTAGTGTTTAGAGTTCAGTTTTTGCACACTTTATTAAATGCTTTCAATAAACACTTAAATAAGAGTTACAAATAACTTTTTAAGATGTTATAAAATACATAGGGTTTAGGGTTTTGCGTTTTGAGTTAGGGATTAAGGATTTAGGGTTGAGGGTTTTGGGTTTGTAATACTTTAGTAAATGTTTTTATTAAACACTTAGATAAAAGTTACAAAATACTTTTTAAAATGACATAAAATTCATAGGGTTTAGTGTTTAGGTTGTTTAGGTTGTTTAGGTTATATTCTACAGGAATTAGGTTTTAAGACTTATAAGGATTTATTAAATGATTTTAATAACTATTTAAATAAAAGTTAGAAAATGATTTTTAAAATGTTATGAAATTATTTGTGTGTAGGGTTTACGGTTTAGGGTTGAGGATTCAGGATTTAGGGTTTGGTGTTTAAAATATTATAAAATTATTAGGGTTTAGGGTTTATAACACTTTGGTAAATGCTTTTAATAAGCACTTAAAAAAATTTACAAAATGTTTGGTAAAATGTTATAAAATTCTTATGGTTTAGCGTTTAGCGTTTAAAATGTTATAAAATGCTTAAGGTTTATTTTTGCCATTTAGGTTAGGGATTCGAGTTTAGGGCTTAGGGCTTAGGTTTTATAACTCTTATTAAATTCCTTTAATAAACACTTAATTAAAAGTTACAAAATAATTTTTAAAATGTTATGAAATTCTTAGGGTTTAGGGTTTATAATTTAGGTTTGAGGGTTTATGATTTAGGATTTATAACAATTTAGTAAGTGATTTTAATAAACACTTCAATGAAAGTTATAAAACTCTTTTTGAAATGTTATAAAATGATTTGGGTTTATGGTTTAGGATTTAGAGTTTAGGGTTTATATCACTTCAGTAAATTCTTTGAATAAACACTTAAATAAGTTACAAAATTTTTTTAAATCTTATGAAATTCTTAGGGTTTAGGATTTAGCAATTAGGGTGAGTGTTTATGATTTAGGGCTTATAACACTTAAGTAAATGATTTTAATAAACACTTAAATGAAAGATAAAAACACTTTTTAAAATGTTATAAAATGCTCAAGGTTTACTATTTGGGGTTTAGGGTTTAAGGTTTAGGGTTAAGGGTTTACAGTTTGTGGTTGAGGGTGTAGGGTTTAGGTTTTACAATTTATGGTTTATAACACTTTAGTAAATGCTTTTAATAAACACTTAAAAGAAAAGTTTCAAAACCATCTTTAACATGTTATAAGATGCCTATTGTTTATGGTTTAGTGTTTAGCGTTTCTAGTTTAGGGTTTAGATTTTAGGGTTTAGGTTTTAGAGTTTAGAGTTTCAGGTTCAAGGTTTATAACACTTTAGTAAATTATTTTAATAAAAACTTAAATAAAAGGTATAAAATGATTTTTAAAATGTTGTAAAATTCTTAGGGTTTAGGTTTTAGGTTTTATAACACTTTAGTAAATGATTCCAAAAAACACTTAAATAAGAGTTACAAAATGCTTTTTAAAATTTTATAAAATGCTTAGCATTTAGGTTTTAGGGTTTAGGATTTGGGGTTTGGTGTTTGGATTCTAGGGTTTATTGTTTAGAGTTTAGGGTTTATAATAGTATAGTAAATTATTTTAATAAGGAGTTAATAAAAGTTGCAAAACACATTTCAAAATATTATAAAATGCTTAGGGTTTAGGGTTTGGGGATTAGGGTTTAGAGTTTAGGTTTTAGGATTTACAGTTTATAACATTTTAGTAAATGCGTTCAATAAACACTTAAATAAATGTTACTAAACGCTTTTTAAAATGTTATAAAATACTTACGTTTTACGGTTTAGGGTTTAGGGTTTGGGTTTTAGGGTTTAGAGTTTAGTTTTTATAACACTTTATTAAATGCTTTCAATAAGAACTTAAATAAGAGTTACAAAACCCTTTTTAAAATACTATAAGATACTTAGGTTTCAAGGTTTAGGGTTAGGGTTTGGGTTTTAGGGTTTACTGTTTAGGGTTTGTAACACTTTAGTAAATTCTTTTAATAAACACTTAAATAAAAGTTACAAAACATTGTTTAAAATTTTATAATTTTTTTTGGGTTTACGATTTAGGGTTTAGAGTTTAGGGTTTAAAACGCTTTAGTAAATGATTTTAATAAACATTTAAATAAAAGTTATAAAACACTTTCTAAGATGTTGTAAAATTCTAGGCGTTTAGGGATTAGGGTTTATAAAAAATTAGTAAATCCTTCAAAAAATACTTAAATAAAAGTTACAAAATGCTTTTTAAAGTGTTATAAAAATCTTAGGGTTTAAGGTTTAGGATTTGGGGATTGCAATTTTGATTTTAGAGTTTACAGTTTAAGGTTTAGGGTTTATAATAGTTTAGTAAATGATTTTAATAAATAGTGAATAAAAGTTTCAAACACATTTTAAAATGTTATAAAATGCTCAAGGTTTAAGGTTTGGGGTTTAGTGTTTAGATTTTAGGTTTTAGAATTTAGGGTTTATAATAGTTTTGAAAATGTTTTCAATCAACACTTAAATAAATGTTACATAACACTTTTTAAAATGCTATAAGATACTTACATTTTAGGATTAACGGTTTACAATTTATGGTTTATGGTTTCGGTTTCAGGGTTTAGATTTTAGTTTTTATAACAATTTATGAAATCATTTCAATAAAAACTTGAATAAAAGTTACAAATCCATTTTTAAAATGTTATAAAATACTTTTTTTTAGTGTTTAGTGTTTAGGGTTTTGGGTTTAGGGTTTAGTGTTTATGGTTGAGGGTTTAGCGTCTGTAACACCTTAGTAAATTCTTTTAATCAAGGCTTAAATAAAAGTTACAAATCAGTTTTTTTAAATGTTATAAAATGCTTTGGTTTTAGTGCTTATGGTATAGGCTTTAGGCTTTAGGATTTAGGGGTTATAACACTTTATTAAATGATTTTAATAAGGATTCAAATAAATGTTAGAAAATGATTTTTAAAAGTTATAAAATGATTTTGGTTTAGGTTTTAGGGTTTAGGGTTTATAAGACATTAATAAATGATTATAATAAGCACTTAATTTTTTTAAAAAATTGATAGTTGAAATGTTATAAAATGCTTAGGGTTTAGAGTTTAGGGTTTAAAATGCTATAAAATTCTTAGGGTTAGGGTTTATAATTGATGGTCTATAGGACTTTAGTAATTCTTTTAATAAAATCTTAAATAAAAGTTACAATACACTTTTAAAATGTTATAAAATGCTTAATGTTTAGGGCTTGGCATTCGGGTTAGGGTTTAGGGTTTGCGGTCTAGGATTTTGGGTTTATGATTGGTAACACTTTATGAAACTAATTTAATAAAAATTTAATGAAAAGTTACAAAACACCTTTTAAAATGTTATAAATGGTTAGGGTTTAGGGTTTCTGGTTTAGGGTTAGGATTTCGTGTTTAGGTTTTAGGGTTTAGCGTATATAACACTTTAGTAAATGGAATTAATAAACAATTAAATAAAATTTACAATACTCTTTTTAAAATGTTATAAATTCTTAGGGTTTAGGGTCTAGAATTTAGGGTTTATTGTTTAGGGTTTATGTTTTAGGGTTTACAGTTTACGGTTTGGGTTTTAGGATTTATGGTTTAGAGTTCAGGATTTATAATGCTTAGGTAAATGCTTTTAATAATCACTTAAATAAAATATACAAAACCATTTTTAAAATTGTATAAAACGCTTAGCATTTAGGCTTTAGGGTTTGCGGTTGAGGGTTTGGGGTTTAGGGTTTAGGGTTTATAACACTTTAGTAAATGCTTATAATAAGAACTTAAATGAAAGTTATAAAATTCATTTTTAAACATTATACACTTTAGTAAATTCATTGAATAAACACCTGAATAAAAGTTACAAAACACTTTTTAAAATGTTATGAAATTCTTAGGGTTTAGGATTTAGGGTTTGGGGTTAGTGTTTAGGGTTTAGGGTTTAGGGTGTATAACACTTTAGTAAATGATTTTAATAAATACATAAATAAAAGATAAAAAACACTTTTTAAAAGGGTTATAAAATTCTTGAGGTTTAGGATTTATAACACTCAAGTAAATGCTTTTAATAAACACATAAATAAAATGTAAAAAAAATAAATTTAAAATGCTATAAACTGCGTAGGGTTTAGCGTTTAGGTTTTGGGGTTTAGTGTTTAAGGTTTAGGTTTTAGGGTTGATGGTTTACGTTTTATAAGACACGTAAATTATTTTAATAAACAGTTAAATAATAAAATGTTATAAAATGCTTAGTATTTAGGGTTTAGTGATTAGCATTTAGGGTTTAGCGTTTGAGGTTTGGAGTTTATGGTTTGACGTTTGGATTTAGGCTTTAGCCTTTAGGGTGTATGGTTTACGGTTAAGGGTTTGTGTTTTAGGGTTTAGAGTTTAGTTTTTATAAAATTTTATTAAATGTTTTCAATAAACACTTAATATGAGTTACATTTTTTTTATGATGTTATAAAATACTTAGGGTTTAGGCTTTAGGGTTTTGATTTTGGGGATTAGGATTTAAGATTTAGGGTTTAGCATTTGGGTTTAGTGTTTAGGGTATATTATTCAAGAATTATGGTTTAAGACTTAGCGTTTCCGTGTTTTGTTTTCTTGGGAAGTAAAATTTTCTATTGTTTGGATTTATAAATCTACACTCATAGCAAAAGAAATGTCTTGGACTACCACTAGAGAAGCCCGACCAAACAAGTAACCTCAAATGTTTGAAAATATGAAGAGGTAAAAAGATAAGACATGGAGCTAAGAAAAGAAAAAATAAATGAAAAATAAATATACATAGGAAGCTAGGCAAGCATGCATATTTCCGAGGATCAATAACGTTTATTGGGATGGAATGCTTATTTGTCCTAAGAGTGCACCAAGGATTAGCAGGAGGCCCCATTTTTCATTAAATTCTTGCAAGAACACCCCTTGTATGATGAACATCAACAATCTAATCTTCAGCCTCATCAAACACCTACGTTTTTGTTAGGATTGTGTCACTCATCAAAAAGTTCCCTTTCCACCTAAGTGATCTCTTGTTGAATTGTTTAAGTGGTCAAATCCAAGTAACAATTGGTTGAGTTCTCAATTCAAATTTGAGCTCTAGGACAACCTCTCCCTTAGTAATAATATGCTCCTTACTTGACATTAGCAATTTATCTAGGCATCAAAAACAACCGAAAAGTTGAGAGGCCTACATCACACTTGAATGGTTCAACAAGAGCGGAGAAGCCCAAACACAACCCCCTATTCTTCCCAAGGCTATAAACCTAAACCCTAATACCCACACCCCCAACCTAAACCCTAAACCCTAAACCTTAAGCCCTTTATAACATTTTAAACCCCAAACCCTAAACCCTAAGTGTTTATAACATTTTAACAAGTGTTTGTAACTTTTTTTAAGTGCTTATTTAAAAAATTTACTAAATTATTATAAACCCTAAACCCTAAGCATTTTATTACAATTTGGCAAGAGTTTTGTAACATTTTAAAACCCTAAACCCTAAACATTTGATAACATTCTAATAAGTATTTTGTAAATTTTTTAAAGTGTTTATTAAAAGCATTTACTAAAGTGTTATAAACCCTAAACCCTAAAACCTACACCCTAAGAATTTTATACAATTTTAACGAGTGTTTTGTAACTCTTTTTAAAGTGTTTATTAAAAGAATTTACTAAAGTGTCCCTCAAACCTAAAATGCAAGCATTTTATAACTTTTTAGCAAGTGTTTTGCAACTTTTTTCTAAGTGTTTATGAAATGGAATTAATAAACTTTTATAAACCCTAAACCATGAGCATTTTATAACATTTTAACCCGAAACCCTAAACCCTAAATCCTAAATTCTAAACCCTATGTATTTTATAACATTTGAACAAGTGTTTCTTACTTCTTTTAAGTGTTTATTGAAAGAGTTTACTAAAGTGTTATAAACCCTAAACCCTAAATCATGATAATTTTATATAACTTTTAAATCCTAAGCCCAAAAGCCTATGCACCATATAAAATTTTAACAAGAGTTTTGTAACTTTTTTTATGTTCTTCTTAAAAGACTTTATCAAAGTGCTATAAATCCCAAGCCCTAAACCATAAACCCTATACGTAAACACTAAGAACTATATAACATTTTAAAATATATTTTTGTAACTTTTTTAAGTGTTTATTAAAAGCACTTAATAAAGTGTTATAACCCTAAACCCTAAAACCTAAGAATTTTATAACATTTTAACAAGAGTTTTGTAATTTTTGTTTAAGTGTTTATTATAATAATTTACTAAAGTGCTATAAACCCTAAACCCTAAACCCTAAACCCTAAACCCTAAACCCCAAATCCCAAACCCTAAACCCTAAACCCCAAATCCCAAACCCTAAACCCTAAAAACCTAAGAATTTTATGATCTATTAAAAATAATTTTGTAACTTTTATTTAAGTGTTTATTAAATGAATTTACTAAGGTGCTATAAAACCTAAACTGTAAATTGTAAACCCTAAACCCTAAACTCTAATCATTTAGTAACATTTTAAAAAGTGTTTTGTAACAATTTTTTCTGTGTTTATTAAAATCTCCTAATAAAGTTTTATAAATTATAAACCCTAAACCCCAAACACTAAACCCTAAACCCTAAACACTAAATAATAAACCCTAAACCCTAAACTCTATAAACTAAACCCTAAACTGTAAGCATTTTATAACAGTTTAAAAGCCTCTTGTAACTTTTATTTAAGTGTTTATTAAAATAAAGTACTAAATTTTAGGATCCTGAAACCATAGACCCTAAATCTAAACCCCAAAACCTAAACCCTAAACCCTAAACCCCAAGCCCTAAACCCTAATCCATAAACCCTAAGAATTTTATAATAGTTTAAGAAGAATTTTGTAACTTTTATTTCATTGTTTATTAAAAGAATTTAGTAAAGTGTTATAAACCCTAAACCATAAACAAAAATCACTAAACCCTAAACCCCAAAACTTAAAACCTAAATCCTAAACCGCAAACCCCAAAACATAAACCCTAAACCCTAACCATTTTATAACATTTTAAAAATTGTTTTGTAACTTTTATTTAAACATTTTCTAAACTAATCTACGAAAATGTTGTAGACCCTAAAAACTAAACCCTAAACCTAAACCAAAACCCCAAACGTTAAACCCTAAACCCTAAACCCTAAATCCCAAACCATAAACCCTAAACCCTAATCATTTTATAACATTTAAAAAGTATTTTGCAACTTTTATTTAAGTGTTTGTTAAAAGAATTTACTAAATTCTTATAAACCCTAAACCCTAACCTCCAAACCCCAAACCCTAAACCCTAAATCGTAAACCTTAAACCATAAACCCCGAACTGTGAACATTAAGCCCTAAACCCTAAGCATTTTATAACATTTAAAAAAGAGTTTTATAATTTTTATTTAAGTGTTTATTACAGGAATTTACTAAAGTGTTTTAAACCTTAAACCCTGAATTGTAAACCACAAACCCTAAACCCTAAACACTAAACTGTAAACCTTAAACCTAAACCCTAAACCCTAAAATCTAAACAGTAAACCCTAAAACCTAAACGCTAAACCCTAATAATTTTATAAAATTTAAAAAAAAATATTGGAAATTCTATTTAAGTGTTTATCAAAATCATTTAGTGAAGCCTAAAGCTTAAACTCTAAACACCAAACCTTAAACCATAATCTCTAAACCCTAAACCCTAAGCATTTTATAACATCTTAAAAAAAAATCTAACTTTTATTTAAGTGTTTATTAAGAGGATTTATGAAAGTCTTATAAACCCTAAACTCTTAACCCTAAATCCTAAGCAATTTATAACATTTTCAAATTTTTTTTTAAGTTTTATTTAGGTGTTTATAATAAGAATTTACTAAAGTCTTATAAACCCTAAACCCTATGTATTCAATAGCATCCATGCGTATAGTCATTTATCTCCATGAACTCAAAAGTTGTAAATTCTCTCATTCAAACCACAATGACCAAGAGAGACTCAAACAACAGACTTACTCACTGACTCAGACTCAAACCAACCACATCCAAGTACATAGATGTGCAAATCTGAACATAGATAAAGGAGGACCACAACACAGCAAAATAATAAAAATTGATATATATATATATATATATTATAATATATATATATATATATATATATATATATATATATATATATATATATATATATATATATTATATTATATATATATATATATAGCATTTTCTCCACTTTCTTCTACAACTATATGTACTTCCCACATCGTTTGAAGGTTTCATCCACTCCCAATTTTCATGATTTCCATAATATATCACACCATTATCAGAGTGTGATAGATTGCTATTTTGAATATAACAAATTTCACCATCATGTTTTTGTTCTACACGTGCCCATACATATCGGAGTGTAATACATTTCTTTTGTAAGATAATATAACAAACACAAACAACCCGAGGCATTGTCAAACTAGAATAACTCACTTTCTTGCCAGAGTTTATAACAAACTACACGTGCCCACTACTGGGCATAAGTTCATTTGAATGTTAGATGAACACTAGACATAAATTATAACAAACTTGACATATATGTACTTCTCACACCTGTTGAAGGTTTCATTGACTCCCAATTTTCATGATTTCCATAATATATCATGCCATTATCAGATTGTGATAGATTGCTTTTTTGAATATAAAAAACTTCACCATCATGTTTCTATTCTACATGTGCTCATACATACTAGAGTGTAATACACTTCTTTTGTCAGATAATATAACGAACGTGAACTACCCAGCGCATTGTGAAACTAGAATATGTAGCTTTCTTGTCAGAGTTTATAACAAACTACACGTGCCCACTACCGAGCATAACTTCATTTGAAGGTTCAATGAACGCTAGTATAAATTATAACAAAATAGCTACCAAAATCCCCTTTTTTGCAAATTGGGGTGGATGAAAGTTGTAGCTCTTCATGAGATAATTTATTTTTTTCTAGTCTCCCTTGAAATAAGGTTATGCCAACCTCCACACCTAATTCTTTTATAAAATAAATTTTGAGTAGTTATTAGTAATGAACAATGAGTAAATATAATTTCCCAAACAAAATTTTAAACCCTTTAATTTTCTCCATGGGCAAAATTTCACCCCTAAATTTTCTTCATGATGACTATTGGCTATTCAACCATGCATGAAAAAAATATATTATAAATAAGGAAAAAATAATATATAGGTAATATATATAATTTATTTTATTTTTATGTGTTTTTCTAGCCCATGAAATGAGAGAGGTATCATGGGGTTCCTATTTTGATGTTTATCAGCAATTGATACCAATCTCCACTTGCCATTAATTTTATTTATTTGGCCTCCATATTTTTCTAAATTTAATTTTAAGCTTTTTTAAATTAAAATGAAAGTAAATTCCAAAATAGATATGACTATTATTATGCTAATAGACAAAGTAGATATTCCATACTAATAAATTAATTATTATGGTTGTTGTAGACTTTTAACTTCCATGGAATATGTTGGAATTTACATAGTAGTAATGATATATGATGATAAGATCTGTGTGCAATTTAGGTATTCTTTTTTAATAGATTTATCTCAAATTAATTAATTTCAGAAAATTTCATAACTATACATGTCACATTGGAAATTTGGTATTGGTAATCCATGGTATTACCACATGGTATTGTAAGAAGATCTATTTACTATCTAAGAGTATCCACGGGAAGTGGGAGTCAATCTACATGGCTAAAATTATTGTTATATGTTATATAACCCTTACATTAAATTTTTTTATAATAATAATAAAGTTATAATTCAGTTAACTTTTACGATTTTTTTTAATTTAGACAACGTCACATGTATAATGGGTGTAGATTTTTTATTGTTATCACACATTGATTTCAATATTTGTTTATCAAACCATTGACTAGATGAGTGCAATGGTTATAATAAAAGAAACAAATTATTTTCTAGTCAAATCTTGGCAACAATATTTTTAATTAAATTGAAAATGAAAAAGTGTCAAAACCACATTTTAAATAAATTTCAACTATCTATACACAACTAATATTAAAAATAATCCTAGCATCAATCTATTGGTTGTTGATGATTAAATTAAAATTATAGAATTCCAATTCCAAGGTATACACTCCTATCAACATAGTGAAATTAAGCAAGCATACATATGCTGTCACAAATTCAATTATATGTATTTTAAATTTGTAAATTATGTTTTCCCATATCAGTTTTTTAATCACTAAGATCTACATTAATGTGCATAAACATATATTTGTAATATTATTTTTTTAATATTTAATGTTTTCATTTTCTCCCTGTTTTGTGTAATCAATGCTAAGTTATATCAAGAGGCCTTTTGTTGAACTCTGATGTTGAGTTAAATTTGCAGAACTTTTATTGATATCTTTAGTCTGTGAAATATTTTTCTATTAAAATTATGCAAAACATGAATACATTCTCATTTCTCTCTTTATGAATGGAATTTAAATATACAATCGAAAGTATAATAAAAACATAATACATATATTAATGTTTCACTAGCTTCATTATTCACCAAAACCCCACATTTAATCAATGTGAAATATGGGGGACACTTTCCATGTCATTTGAAAGATGAGAATATTGAGATATCAAAATAAAATTTTACATGATTAATAACATATTAAAAGAAAATTAAGAAACATATTTAAATATATTTAAATCTCATACATACGGCAATATACCTGAGTATAGAACGCGCGCCATACATACCGGAATATAGAACACGCACCCATACATACTGGAGTGTAATAGGTTGCTTTTGTGAGATAATATAATGAAGGGGAACAGCCCCAGGCATTGTCAAACTGGAACATGCCGCTTTATTGTCAAATTTTATAACAAACTACACGTGCCCACTACTGGGCATAAATTCGTTTAACAATTCCACGAACACTATGCATAAATTATAACAAACTTAACCTATAACTATCTCGAATGCATATATCGTGAACGCACATATGCCGGTTTCAGGGTTTATAACAAATTACACGCGCCCACTACTTGGCATAAATTCAAATAAACTTAACATCGTGAACCCACATATGGCGGTTTCAGAGTTTATAACAAACTACACGCGTCCACTACTTGGCATAATTTCTTTTGTAGTTTCGATGAACGCTGATTGGCATAAACTAATTTGAATTTTTGTACTCCAACCACCCACTACTCGCATTACGTGTCACACACGCACCAACTAATTACACATCTGCGGTTAATCCTTTGACTTGTCACAATATAATGGAGAAAAAATGTTGCTATAACATTCTGTCTAAATCTTTTGACTTGTTACAATACTTGTAATGCTTCTCGGATGATATAAATCCTTTCACTTGTTACAACTATTAATGTGAACATCAAATTTTGGCATGTCATTTGTCTTTCTTAAGTGACAAGCTTCGTTGTGACAAGCTTCTCAATAAGACCATCGTCATGGTTACAAGCACTGTTGTTTAATATTTCAAATTTAATTTTTTTGTTTTGTTAATAGTGAGACTAGTCTGCAAGCTTTTGGATGGAGGCTAAGCAATAAC
This sequence comes from Pinus taeda, assembly GCA_000404065.3. Lineage (NCBI taxonomy): Eukaryota > Viridiplantae > Streptophyta > Pinopsida > Pinales > Pinaceae > Pinus > Pinus taeda. The sequence goes on along the minus strand of APFE030439383.1, from coordinate 7,475 downwards.
TACTATGAGTCTCATTGGTGAGAAGATAATGTTTCAAATGACTTTTTATTATTTATAGATTTTCTCATGTGATGTTCACATAATGTTTTTGTTGGAAACTATTTTTGGAACTCTCCTATGAGACAACCACCATACTTTTTAAGGCCATTCAAAGATATTCAAATTTGAAAATTATTTTCTCGCTTTACAATTGCATCACATTCTTGAACATTCATAAAAGCAAAAAGACACACACAACTATTAAATTTAGCAAATATTAATTACATTCTTGAAAGCTCGAAAAACAAAAAGACAACAGCTATATTTAGAAAGAAGAAAATAATTTACATTCTTGAATATAGATATCAACTCTAAACCCAATCCATTTCTTGAACTTAAGAAATATTAATTACATTTTCAACACAAAAACTTAACACTTAAATTTAGAAATGATTATGCTAATTGCATTCTCGAATGCTTAAAAAATAAAAATAAAAATTAGTTAAATTTAGAAAAGAAAAAATGATTGTGGAAAAAAAAAACCTTAGAAGTGTTGGTAAATTTAATGAAAAAAATTGAATTGCTTTCATAAAAGTGCACAAAAAATGCACAAAGTTAAGGCATAAATTTAAAAAGTGAATCTCTATATAAAGGGCCCAAACCGTGGACGTTCTCTCAAACATTATCTATACAACATCTCAATGACTCCAATAACGAGAATGAAATCACATAATTATGAATACACAAATAGAAATGAGCGTAATTATAATTAGTAATTTTTTGCTATATAGTAAAATTGTTAAAATAAAATTTAACGATAGTTTGTTTAATAGAGAAAAAATCCCAGTTAAAATTCATATGGATTAGTAATATGATTCTTTAATAAATAAATAGAGTCATATGGATTAATAGTCTTTCTAATTAATAATAAAAAAATAATTCATATATTTTTATAAATAATTCTTAGGTTAGAAAAATTTGAATGCTACATTATAGAAATAAATTATTTATCTCAAATTTATGGATAATCTTTTCTTCTTTTAAATATTTTTAAGAGTTGCAAAACCTAGACCTTGGAAAAACCCTAGATACTAAATCTTCTACTGCTTGTTTTGCTATGGTCCAATATTTGTATGATTACAACAATGAGCGAAATCATATGGAAGCATCCACTATATTTCCCAATAATATTTTGATTCTAAAATAAATATATTAATATATGTACCTTTGAAATCACTAATTATAATAATGTTATTATTAGATGTTCCTATTCACTGCACTATATATTAACTTGAATAATTATTTATCTTCCCTTTCACCACTATGACCACCATAATACCTAATGCAATATGTGTCCCTTAAACAAAAGCCATTATGAAGGTGAAAAAATTGATGTATCCCATGACCCATATAACCCCTAATTTACCGTGATCACTGGTACTCTTAGAGAATTACAAAGTCTTCCACAATGTGACCTCTAACCACTATTACCATTAAGGAAAATGACATTGATTACTTTCTAATCCATAATGTACTAAATCTAAAATTCGGTAACTATAGTGCACTATGATCTTTAACACATTGAATTCGAGAAACTATGCCCCCTAGTGTCACGTAAACACATTGTAACTCCTAAAAGTCATAGTACGCATCAACTTTAATACTTAGAATATTAAATATAACTTATATATAGTTAAAATGGCTTAACATGGTGAAGATAAAGGTGAATGTAGCTCCTTCAAATTAAATTCCATGAAAAGGGAAAAGAAAAAATGTTGTATTATGCACATGATATTTTGACATTAACATTGACCAAAAGATAATTTTATGGGATTCAATATATGGTAATGATATTGATGAGTAATCATAATTATCCCATTATATGATATGATAATGGCCTATATTTTTTAGATCACTTAAGGCCTTAATGTTTGTGTGTCAAGATTTCAACTATTATGCTTATGCTTTCACAACATTAATTTCATCTATCTTAGATTTTATAAAACAATATGATTTTTTCCACTTTATCCCTCCACGCCGTAAAATTAACAAAGTATATATATGTTTTTCTAAATTTAATTATATGTATGGCAATGTTGATTGGATTCTACAAAAATACCAAAACTGATGTCTTCCAAAAGGTACACATTGTGATTATCATTTCTTTTGATCTCTTTCCAAGTATAAATTTGAATTATCCTAGGAGGTAGTATGGATAAGTTCGAATTGTTGTTTCACTATATCTAGAAAGACCTGCAGATTCACTAAAGTAACTGTGTCCAGGATTTTTCTTATATTATTTTTTAGTGTTCAATTTTTAAATGTATGTCTCAATTTTCAATTGCAGAAAGTATTTTTGTCTTACATAAAAATAGAATTAAAGAAGTGGAATATGTCAACTAATAACAGTAGCTCAAAAGAGAAATTACCGCATTCAAGAGAGGAAAAATCAAGAAAGTAATGATAGAAGCAGTGTTATTCTTATTATGTTGAGGAGCTAATGGAAACATATATTGATATCACTACTGTCATAAAAATGGTAAGGGTTACTTCTATAACATCCTTCTCTAAATTTGGAGTAAACATATTGTGCTACGCAATTTGTTAGAATATATTAAATGATAGAAGTGATTGTAGGAAGTAGAATCATTACCTGAGGCAACAACATCCAAAAAAATTCTTGGATGAAATTGCAACACACTAGCCATAGATGTTATAGGTGTTTTAGATTTCCTAGCTAAAACGACATGGATCTAGTGAGAAAATTGGAGAAAATGTTTAACACCTACAGCTCTAGTAGTTGGTTGAAGGTGGCATGGACCGAACAGTTGAATTTATTTTTGGAGTGATCTAGATGCTTATGTCTTAAAATCTCAATGACAATGTCCAAGAGTAGGAGTCATCTATGGATATGATTGTGTGATAAACCCTTCTCGAGTGATCTAGATGCTTATGTCTTAAAATCTCAATGAGAATGTCCAAGAGTAGGAGTCATCTATGGATATGATTGTGTGATAAACCCAAATTCTCGAGATTAACTCTTCTTCTCAAGTCCATACGACTACTACTTGAATCGTTGATGTAATTTCAAATCTATGTGTTGATTTTTAATTGGAGTGAGGTAGGCCATGATGACACTCTACTATTTGTTAGGGTGAACAGTGTCTTCCCAGTCCAACTTGATAGTGAGAAATGTTTGGTGTAATGATTGTCCAACCCCTCATAGAGATGTCTTAATTTACATATTGTTTTCAAACTTTCATGAAGAAGCCATTTAAAATATTATTTTTAAATTTCCATTAACAATTTTGTCTGCAGCATTGTGATTTCCACAAGAAAACATCCAACCGAACATGTAAGAGTTCACATGAGTTAAAATCTTCACTTCTTGGAGATAATTATTCAATGTGTTAATTTGGAACACATTTGAAATAGTTAGTCATATAATATTAGTATAAAACTAATGGATATTGATATAAAATATCTAATTTAATTTAATTTTTAAAATTATTGTATTTGTCTCAAAATATTCACTAAGTTGCAACCAAAAATAGTATTTTCAAATTTTGGTTGGCAATTATGTATTGTATGTGTGCATTATTATGAGTTCTAGTTAGAAAGGTTCAAACTTATATTAGTGAGGAATTTGCTTAGCTACAAACCAAATTCAAGTCATTTTGTACATAGTTATCCTTCATAATCTTTTCAACAAATATAATACAAATTACAACATTGAGTAGAAAGCTTAAGTGATAGTGGTAAATATTTAATGTGCTAACCTAAGATATCATTAACATTTAAATTAGTTATCCATATAAATTTAGTGATAAAATGTAACAATATCGAATAGAGAAATTCCAAAGCAATATAATAAAATATATAAATTAAAAATATATAAAGAAGGAGTAGTCTAATTTATAATCGAAATAGTTTTTTTCATGAGAATATGGGGATACAGTTTCTGGCAATACCAATTTCAAGCAACACTAAGATTTTTTGTTGTCCAAAATATATTTTTTGAAAGCATAAATGAATTCAACCATCGTAAAAAACCTTTAGGCACTCAAAATTCGACAAATTAAACAGCTTAAACTTAGGTTTTTAAGAATCTATGTTGGAATTTGGTTAAAATTAAAATTAATTAACAAAATGATCGTGAAAAGGTATATTTCATCCATAATTTAAACTACCCATAAAAACAATAATTATATTAAACAGATAATTAATATAGTATTTAAATATATATGCTTTAATAAGATTATAATTTCAATCCAATCTACTATAAGAACAACAATTAACCAATAAAGATATAAATTTATATAATAATAATTATTTTTTTCTAACAATAGAAAAAACTAACATGATTAGCCACGATAATCAATTACGCAACAACCTAATATAAGTTATTACAATATATCCACATGAGGGTAGTTTAGTGAAGATGTACAAGTGCCATGTGGTGGTTGGAAGCCACCTCCAAAGTTCCATGGTTTTTAAGCTAAGGATCCACATTTCAAGCAATCCTTGACATGGTTTTGTGCTCTCTAAAAGTGGATCCAAGCTTTAATTCTCCGCATCATGTCGTAATTCAAAACAAACTCCAAGTATTGCACTCTCAAAGAAAGAATCCCTCAATAAAACTACTCAGCATCTTAGGTTATGGCATGTGCTTGTAGTGGTTCTAGGGAGGAGTGATTTTACTCATAGTGAATGTTATGATGATCCAAACTTATGTAGGAATGCAACAGAATAAAAATATAAACATAAACATAGAGTTGAAGCATAAACAAAACTTCATGTCATTAATATCAAAGAATTGAAATATACTTACATACAAAATGGAAATAAGCTAGCTTGGCCAGTGGTAGCTTATCTCAAAGAAGAGATGTGGCAATCATTTTATAACATTATAAAAAATATTTTGAAACTTTTATTTAAGTGTTTATTAAAATCATTTACTAAATTATTATGAACCCTAAACCCTAACCTCTAAAACCCAAACCCTAAACACTAAACCTTAAACCATAAACCCCAAATTGTGAACATTAAACCCTAAACCCTAAGCATCTTTTAACATTTTAAAAAGTGTTTTCTAATTTTTGTTGAAGTGGTTATTAAAAGAATTTACTAAAGTGTTATAAACCCTCAACCCTAAAGTGTAAACCACAAACCCTAAAACCTAAACTCCAAACCTAAAGCCCTAAGCCCTAAACCCTAAACTCTAAACCCTAAACCCTAAACCCTAAACCCTAAACCCTAAACCCTAAACCCTAATAATTTTATAACATTTTAAAAAACATATTGTAACTGCTATTTAAGTGTTTATTAAAATCATTTACCAAAGTCTTTAACCCCTAAATCCTAAAATCTAAACACCAAACCCAAACCATAAACCCTAAACCCTAAGCATTTTATAACAGCTTAAAAAAGATTCTAACTTTTATTTAAGTGTTTATTAAGAGTATTTACTAAAGTCTTATAAACCCTAGACTCTTAATCCTAAAACCTAAGCAATTTATAACATTTTAAAAAGTTTTTTAAACTTTTATTTAAGTGTTTATTATAAGAATTTACTAGTATTAACCTTAAGCAGTTTATAGCATTCTAAAAATAGTTTTGTCAGTTTTACTTAATTTTTTATCAAAATAATTTAATAAGGTGTTCTAAACCCTAAAACATAAAAACTAAACCTTAAACTATAAACCCTAAACCAAAAAACCTAAACCCTAAACACTAAACCCTAAGCCTTTTATAACATTTCAAAAAGTGTTTTGTAACTTTTATTTAAGTGTTTATTAAAACAATTTACTAAAGTGTTATAAACCCTAAACCCTAAACCCCAAACCGTAGACCCTATACCTTATACCCTAAAACCTAAACCCTAAGCATTTAATCACACTTTAAAAAGTGTTTTGTAGCTATTTTTATGTGTTTATTAAAAGAATTTACTAAAGTGTTACAAACTTGAAACCCTAATCCCTAAAACCTGAACCCAAATTAATTTATAACATTTTAAAGAGTGCTTTGTAACATTTATTTAAGTGTATATTAAAAACATTTACTAAAGTGTTATAAACCCTAAACCCTAAACACTAAATCCTAAGAATTTTATAACATTTTAAAATCTATTTGTAACTTTTAAAGCCTAAACAGTAAAAGCCAAACTCTAAACCCCAAACCTGGAACCCTAAACCCTAAATATTGATTCCTAAACTCTAAGAATTTTATAACATTTTAAAAAGTGTTTTGTAACTTTTATTTAAGTGTTTATTAAAATCATTTACTAAAGTGTTATGAACCTTAAACCATAAAACCGAAACCCTAAACCCTAAACCCCCAAACCCTAAACACGAAACCTTAAACCCTAAACCCTCCCCCTCTCCTCTTCCTCCCTCTCCCTACCTCCCTTTCTCCCCTCTCTCCCTCTCTCTCTCTCTCTCTCTCTCTCTCTCTCTCTCTCTCTCTCTCTCTCTCTTCCCATCCTACGGTCTCTCTCTCTCTCTTTCTATCTCCCTCCCTTTACCTCCCTCTGCTACCTCCCGCCACTCTCCTTCTTTCTCCCTCCCTCTTAATCTCCCCCTACCGCTCTCATTCCCTCTCTTCCTCTCCCTCCCACTCATCCTCTCTCTCCCTCTCCCTCTCCCTACTTCTCCTTATCCCTCTCCCTCCCTCCCTCTCTCTATCTCCCTCTCCCCCTCTCCCTCTCTCTTCCCCTCACACTCATTGTCTCCTGCTCTCTCTCCCCCTCTGCCTACTCTCTCTCTCTCTCTCTCTCACTCCCTGCCCCTCTCTCCCCTACTCTCTCTCTCTCTCTCATTATCAGCATCATATCATTAAACAACATAAAGCATGACATCTAACAAAAAAGCATAATCATCATTATCATAATCATATCATTTAATAAATACAATCCACATCATGTAGCTAGAAAAACATCTTATAATTCAGAAATCAATTATCATCATATTATCTAAGAAGCACAATTATTATTGTCAACATCATATTTTCTTTCAACGCAATCATATTATCTGATTAGCAAAAGCACAACAATCATATCACATAAACAAACAAAAATTGCTTTCATTTAAGAAACACATAAAATACACCAACATATACATTTCGTTATAAATAAAAAACGATGTCTCTACATAAATATTAATGTCATTTCATCTAACAAATATATCATATTATAAAAAAATACAATTTATGGGTACATTTAAAAAAAATAATAATTATGCCTCTTTTCACATTTAAATAAACAAGTGCATTCATTTCACATATCTTATAAAAATAAAAATAAAAATCTACTCATGAATAAATTATCTTATATCATCCCATTTCCAAAAAAAAAATTAATTACATACAATAGAATAATAAGTTATAAATCAAAACATTTGATTTACAAAAATATTCTTGTGTAATTTAAAATCAATAAATAATTATACAAACACAAATATAACTAAACAATTCAAATAAAAGAATTAAGTAAAAAAAGC
>APFE030439380.1:0-10385 GCA_000404065.3 Pinus taeda | reverse complement strand
TTTCATATAGATCGAGCTTTTGAAACAATAACCCAATATTTCAGATCTTAAGATATTCACCCAAAAGCATACACAAGCCAAATGATCTCCTTTGCTTTATATAGGCAAGCTCTTCCTCAAATCATGGACCAATACCACGGGCCAAAACCATAACAAACCAATACCATCAACTCAATACTAGGGATCAACACGTCTGTCGAGATGCCATGGTCCAAAAAACCATAGGTTCAAATTCCAAGGACTAACTACCATGGACCAAAGGTAAGTTTTCCCACATGAAATAAACTTTTCTCTGCATAAAATTCCGTGAACTTTTCTCCACATGAAATAAACTTTTATAAACTTTTCTCTGCATAAAATTCCGTGAACTTTTCTCCTGCGTACTTCTTAATTCTCATCATATTGAGAGCCATGCCATGGGTGTTGCCATCAAGTACAACATCTGTAACATATAACCATACCAGAAACATAATGCCAATAGTACTAAGGAGATAACGAAGAGGGAAGATAGAAATTGTTTGGGTGAGAGCTAAGGTAGGAAGGCTCTGTTTCCTATACTTAGGAAAGAAAAGGAAGGATCTTGCAACTCAGTGCATAGGAGGCCTTGGTAAGTTCACAATTGAGTGCGCAGACCCCTTAAGATGAGTGCGTAGGGTAGAAGAGTCTGTAATATTAATATTAAAGATCAATAAAGACTGATTTTGAAGAATACTGAGCAATCTCAGCATTCATGTTCATGGTATATTCTATTGCTTAATGATATGTTTTCATGAAATAATGTATGAATGTTGTGCAAAACCACTGAATCTGTCTTATTAATGCATGACTTAAGTAGTTATCTTGTTTCATGAAAATAATAGTTAATTTCTGCTATGTTTTCTTATGAATGGGATAGATTTGCGCGAAGTCAGATCTAGGGTTCTTTAGTGATGCATGAAAGTACATAAAATATTTGTTTAAGGTCTTCAAAGGCTTATCGTAAACCTTCACGAAGGCCTGGAAGCCATTTTAACTTAGTTACAGTGACAAGCCCTAGAAGGAAACCAATTTGCGTGAAGGTGGATCTCAACTGTCAGAGCTTATGAACCATTTATCACATGTCCCTGGATGCAGAAAACTAGTTCTAGCATCCCCCAATACTGCTTCGGGTGAGGCTGCAACCTCTAATAAGTAGGTTGTTGCCAAAAGGGCCAGTAGTTATGGTTTTGTTGGTTGGCGTGTACAACTTTGAAGCTGGGTCAAGACCCCTTAAGCCAACATGTGCACAAAAGTGCAGGTCGAATTTAAAGAGAAATTCGTCACCCCTTGGAAGCATATAAATACAAGACAAGTAAATCTCAATCTTGACATCATTATCAAAGCATATTCTTCTCTCTCTTCTTTAGAGTGGATCCTACAAGTCCAAAATTGAAAGGTCCAAGCTCACACATGCAAGGAGAAGAAATTGATATGAAGTTGTGGGGTTAGATTAAGAAAATATCAACTACAACCACTCATTTGATAGGGCTCTCCTTGCAACTAAAGGACTACAACCACAATGATGATTATTGGATCCTTGTGGATGTGACCTAAGATAGTTTTTATTGTTGACCACAGAATTTAACCATTGAATGCATGCTTGAAGACTTTGACTTTGATTAGATTTGTCTATTGGGTGCATCTCTTGGATATTATTTGGTTGATTTTGTTGGATAGTCAAAGTATTGATATTGACTCTTGATTGGTGAATTGGAACATTGTATTCTCTCTTTTCTGAACATTTTATGGCAGTCTAATAAGAAGAAGAATTTGAAAGGGTTTTCCCCATTGTGGGGTTTTTCCCTAGTCTTTGCCCAATCCCAATGTCTCTTGTTATTGCTCTTGATTTTATTTTATTATACATTGCATTTATCTACAATTATTATTTATCACTGGAAGGTTGATTTGATTGCTAATTAAATGTAAGAATTGGGATAAAGTGATTGTAATAGCAGAGAACATTGGAAAATAAACATTTGGAAGAACAATAAATCTAGTAAGTATTCAGTTAGAGAAGGGTACAACATGCTAATCCGACAACTACCTCAATTTCCTGTCGATTGGATATGGGGGGGAATTTGTAATACTAATGGGATGCCAAAAATAAATCTCTTTTGCTGGTTGTTGGTGCATGAGAAAGTATTAACTACAATTTTTTTTTTTAAAGGAACATTTAAGGCCCCCCTCATTAAGTGCTTTGCGAAAATGAAAAATAAGATATTCCCCATCTCTTTCGTAGGTGTTCCTTTACATTGGAAGTCTAGAAATTGGCTTTGGTGTAGGTTCTATATCTCCCAAACATTCCGAAGAATTAGGACGAAATTTTTAACACCTTGTTGTAGCGACTACAACCACCCTCCAAAATTTTTCCTTCGCTTCGTTTTGGAGCCTCCCTCCTCCAAATCGTTGCAGCTATCCTGTATTGATTAGGCACTTTTGTTTATTTGAGTTCATCTCTTGTCTCATAGTTGTGTACAACTCACTTGTCCTATCAGTCAACCACAATCATATCGAGCACCTGGTTTACATCCGATCAACTCATTGTTGGGAAAAACTACACAAACCTAGAGGGCAACTTGTCTTCCCCTCCAGAAATGCGCAACGCAGCCTAGCAGTTACCCTGCACTCAAAAATTGCACAGAGGAGACCAAAAATCCTTGCTCTGGAAATTGTGCAGAGAAGGCCAGCCAACACTACTCTCCAGAAATGCGTAGTTTAATCTTGTTACGCGATAAAACACCCTAGGGTATGGGTTGACAACACCAATAGTTCGAAGGGCATACACCAACATGAAGCAAGCAAACACGTAGTCCCAATGCTTAAACTACTAAAGTGGGATGAAGAGATAGTACCCGTAGGTCCTACATTTGAGGATGTTCCTGTAGGGTCCAAACCCTTTGCTTCCTCCAATGCTTTAAAACCTACAACTCATTCCAGAAAAGTATATTTACTAGCAGTAGTTCAAAGCATGTTCAAGATATGAATGTTAGATCATATAAGAATATAGATATAAAACATGAGATAATACATAATTAGATCATAACATGTGTTAAATCATAAAGATCATCACATCCGAAACAAGACAAACGTTCTTTATTGATGTATGCAAAGAATGTGGAAGAATGCAACCTAATTCGACCACGGATCCAAGCGAAGCCTTCCTCTGAATCTGTCTAGCCCAAGCCTCAACAATCCTCTTTCAAATGCATACACAAATATGCCATATAAATGAGATGGACATGTCTATGAGGAAACAAGGGTTTCCTATAGTTGGGAGTGCAGGGGGCACAAGGATAAATCAGACTTGATCAGGGACCAATTGGATATTATATCAATATCCTATATTTCTCTCCCCTTAGGCCTTCCCATGAGGTGTATTTATACCACCTCAAAACTATTGTTTCAGTTGGGATACAGTTAGGCCACGGGTTCCTGTAGGTGGGCTTCCGATGTAACCCATAAACCCCACCCATAAATTAGGGATTTTATAATTTTTTTATATTTCAAATTAGATACGTGTGTTGGGTACAGTTGGACCCATGTGTGCACGCGCTTTTTGAAGGGTAGAATCGGGTATGGAATTTAAAATAATCTTTTTCAGTAAATGGAACAAGTCTAAAGGGAAAGGGTTGCCCAAGGCCATGACACAGATCATCAAGTATACAAGGGTGATAAATGATGCTATAACAGATGGCCCCTAATATGTGAGGTCAGAAGTGGTACATGATGGTCGCAATGTATGAAGTGTGTCGAAAGAAGCATGTGAGGACTTGGGAGGAGATCACTAGATTCCATCCTGCCAAAACAATGGAAGATATCAAAAAGAAAGCTCATGTCTAAGGTGGGCATACCCATGGTGAGAGATAGTAAAGCATTTTCTCATATCAAGTGTAGACTGGATCCAATATGTTCGAAGGAAACTGAGAAATACATAGTGGATCATCTGATCATAGCCGCAAAAGTACATATCAAGGCCATGTCACAATATCACATATAAAATAACTGATCAATGATGCTGAAGGAGATATCTAATCACTGATGTCACATAAATGATCATCAAAGTACCAAGTTAAAAAGTGGAATAATGGTACTGCATGCAACTCGAGTGCCAACATATAAAATGTTGTTGTGATGAACCGCAACATATAAGGTGTATGGTGTCACTAGCAGAAAATTGGAGGTACTGACAAGTGAACCTGATCTGAAATCACCACTAGATGACCTCACGAAATTAATGAAGGTATTATAGACTCATGTGCTCGTTTATGTTTCTATGTTATCTTAGGCAACAGATCAATAAGATTGCAAAATAAACAGACACTTGAAATACTAAGAGATCACAGTAAGCAAAACAGAAACACAATAGAATTTAATAAGGAGTTCACCCAATCCTCCTAGGCTACGTCTCCTAGTCCAACTTTTAGTGGTAGCCTTTTTATTATGTTTTCAAAGCAGAGTCTTACAATAAGGAGCACAATCTGAGTCTCTCTTGACAGAAGATGATCAGTAGGATGGAACTTGGAATTCCCAAGTCCTTAGAGTTCATAGACTCCCCTTACTGAATTTTGACCTCAATTGGTCTCTATCTGCTTGATGTTGCCCTTACTCTGATGGTCAGCTCAGCTTCTTTGTTCTCTGCAATTTTTCCTTTCCTTCTGTGCCTCTCGGCCTTCGACTTCTTCACTGCTTCTCTGCCTCATTGTCTCTCTGTCTTGTCTCTGTTAGCTCGTGGATCTAAATCCAGTTCATTCCTCGACTGTTCGTTCGGCTTCCCAGCTCTCTGGATCGCCTGCCTCTGTCCGCTGGGACTTCTCTACCCTGCATCATCATTGCTGCATAACGCTTCGCAAAGAGGTGACCACCTATCTTCTTGCGAACTGAGTGTCAGTTCTTCTTGAACGGTCGTTTTTTTCGTTATTTCCCAGATTTTTGTGAAATGAATCCTTCTGTCGACTCATTGGTCAAATCGGACTTCAAATCTTTATGCGTCATGGCTTATTTCTCCCTCGGGTCTGGTCATCCATCGGGTTGAACCTCCGCCATTTGATTTGGAGGCCCCAGATCCTACGGTCTTCGTTTATGTCATGTGGTCGAGTTGCTCGACCGTTAGTCCGCGATGTAATCGGTTTTTCTCTCTCCCCGCCAGACAGGTGTCACTCGGTGTATGGAATCGCTGGGTCTTCGGCCAAACCCACTTACCACCCGAAATGCCTCCGATATTCCACCGGTTTTGAGCGTGGGGCCCGCTTGTCGGTTTTAGAGCTTTCCCATGGTTTTCTGGTTTTCCCTTGTGACCGAGCGCTCAGGGTTTTTCCTTCTCGATGGGTTTTACCCAGTGTAGAAACAGCCTCCGTTTCTAGGTTTGAGCTTCCTAATTGCCATTTTTGTGCCATGCACAGTCCCCATGGGCCAACGGTCAGCGCGCTTTGACTGAAGGTCCTCATTACTCTGTACTGGCTGCAAATTACCATTATTACGAGGTTATTTCTAATAGCTAGAAGATTTCTTGAAGTCTGTCATCCATTCTTAACAATCATGGAATTGTTTGAGGATCCAAATTGAATCACGACCTTCCCACTGAAAAGGCTTTTGGACCACCAAAAGTTGGTTTTAAAGCATCGACTAAATGAGGATACAAATTTCTCACCTATCCAATCTATATCCATTTTGCACTGCTTGGATTTGAACCCATAAGCCCAATTCTGAGGTACTCAACATCTCCCCTGCTCGTCGTTCTCACCTTCCTGTCCAAAACTGTGTCTTCCTGCAATTCATTAAGATATTCAGGTAGCAAGTCATCAATAGAAGGAAATTAACTCTGTTCTTCAGGATCTTCAATTAATGAAGATTCAAATAGTCTCAAGTTGTCTGCATTGACGACTGAGTAGATGTGCATATAAGCTGGCAAATCAAGGCAAAAAGCATTCTCACCAATTTTCTCAACGATCTTGAAAGGTCCATACCTTATTGGTTTCAGCTTTTTACCTTCACCTTACATCCTGTCCTTGCTGATATATAGCCAGACTTGATCACCAACTTAGAAACTATGTTCCATCCGATGCTTGGCATGCCTTGCCTTGTATTTTGGGCCTAGCTCTTTTCCAACTATTCCTATACTGCTTGATGGATCTCTTGGATTTGTTCAATGAACCTAGTTTTCTTCTCCACATCGTTGTGTCCCTTAACTATTGTGTCCTTACCAAAGACAAAATCCAAGAGAGACCTTGGTGTGAAACCAAAACAGGTCTCAAACGAGATCTATGTGTGGAAAAATGTTTGGCTCAGTTGTAATCATGCTGCACATAACAAAAATGTCATCCCAAAGCTTAGGATGCTTGCTGTAATATCGCCTGAGTAACTAGATCACTGTCCTATTGACTACTTCTGTCTAGCCATCGGTTTGTGGATGGAAAGTTGTGCTTTTCTTTAGTTTGGTTTCCATCAGTACCAACAGACTTGACCAAAAATTTCCCACAAATCTGGTGTCTTAGTTAGATATAATGGAAGTGGGTAATCCAAAATGAACCCATACATGTTGAAAGAACAGTTTTGCAGTTTGTTCAGCTGTAATTTGTTTATTACAAGGTATCAAAATACACATTTTGCCGAATCTATCCATAGCAACATATAGATAATCATGACCTTTCCTATATTTAGGTAGCCCTCCAACAAAATCCATGGAAATACTTTCCCAAGGATGAGAAGGAACTGGTAATGGAGTGTACAAGCCTAGTTTTCTATTGTTGGGCTTGCTTTTAGCACACATAGTACACCCTCTTACATATCTGAAACTGTCTCATTTATTTTTGGCCAATAGCAAAATTTTTGCAGTTGTGCAACTGTTTTACTTACCCCAAAGTAACCTGATATTAGAGAAGTGTGTGCTTCTCGAATTATCTTTACTCTTTCAGTTTGTGGAATGCATAGCTTCCCACAATGATATAGGAGTCGGTCCTTAATATGATAATCCAATTCTTCTACTCATTTGCCTTGACTTAAAGTTGCATATACATCTTTAAAGTTTATATCTTGAGCATATTGTTCAATTTAGCTCTCATGCAATACAGAATTATGCTTAAGTATAGTAGATGCATTTATAATGGGTCTAGATAACATATCTGCAACTTTATTGTGTATGCCCTTTTTATATCTGAAGACTAAATGAAACTGTTATAGAAAACCCATCCATCTATAGTGTCTTAATTGCTACAATTTGTAGGAATTTACAGGGTAAGTTCCTCAGACAGAACACCAAAGGATACTGCTCACAAACAGATCACAGATCAATACACCAATATTTTTGACGTGGTTAAAACCCTCAAAGAGGGAAACAGTCCATGGCCATGAGCCAACACGGCCACTTCAGGCAATTTATTAATAAAAGAATGAAAATTTACATAAGCTTCTCTCATGAATAGTTAACCTACAAATGACCCTCCATGCTCTTTAAATAGAGATCATGGACCAATAGGGTGCTAAGCCACGGATCAAGTGTCGGTAATACCGAGGAGAGAATGAACCGTCAGATCACTACATATCGTGACCGTCGGATTGTAAGTTACAAAAGTGCATAGTAAAGAAACACACTTTACCTAACTCTATACTAGACCAAGTTATACTTAACTATTTCCTATGTGTCGGAATATCCTAACACAACTTAGTTTGGGAGTGTAGATATTGAAGTGCTTTATGATCAGTATGTATAACTATTTCTTTGCCCATTAAGTAATGTTTCCACATTTTCACACTCTGTACTAATGCATACAATTCTTTATCATATGTGGGATAGTTAACTACTGTAGAATTAAATGTCTCAAAATGATAACATATGGGCTTACCGTGCTGTATCAACATTGCTGCCATGGCAGAGTCACTGGCATCCATTTGGATTTCAAACAGTCTTTGAAGATCTGGCAGTGCTAGTACTGGTGCAGTGCTAATCTTTTCTTTCAAGATGTCAAAGGCTTTCTACGATTTGCCTCCCCACTGAAACACCTTGTTCAATCCTGTTAAAGCATGTAAGGGAGCTGCAATTAAGGAAAAGTTAGAAATAAACTTTCTCCAATATTGTGTTGCTCCTAAGAAGCTCCTAACTTCTGTAGCAAATTTGGGTTTAGGCCAGTTTACAATGACTGCCACCTTAGAGGGATCTGTCTTCAATTCACCACCCCCTACTATATGTCCCAAATAATTCAAAGATGTTTTACCAAATTCACATTTTGAGAGTTTAACATAAATTTTTTCTCTTTTCAAAACATCTAGTGTCTGCTTAACATGCTTTAAATGTTCTTCCCACGTTTTGCTAAAGATCAGAATGTCATCCAGATATACAATAACAAAATCATCAAGAAAAGGTCTGAGTACATCATTCATTATTCTCATGAAAGTAGCAGGAGCATTAGTTAAGCAAAAAGGCATAACTAGCCATTCATACAATCTCTGCTTTGTTCATAAACCAGTCTCCCATGCATCTTGTTCTGCAACTCTGACCTAATGATATCCACTATGCAAGTCTAACTTGGAAAAATAAACAACTTCTTTCAATTGATCTAGTAGATCATCTAAGCGAGGAAGGGGATAATGGTTTTGATTATTATCTTATTCAGTGCTCGGTAATTAATGCACATTCTCCACGAGACATCTTTCTTTCTCACCAAAACGATTGGTGATGTGCTAGGTCTGATGAACCCCTTCTCAAGCAACTCCTACACCTTCTTTTTTATTTCTGCATTCTCTAAAGTAGACAGCCTGTACATCCCAATGTTAGGAAATGGAGCATCTTGCTGCAAATTAATATCATGCACTATTTCCTTTTTGGGTGGTAGACCTTTAGGTTCTTGAAACAAGATATCATACTCTGAAACAACTTTTTCTAAATCAGCTTGTTGTTTAGCATCACAACCCTCAAATACATTGGTTTTATCAGGTTTCTTTTCCTTTACAACCATCAGTAAAAATTGTTTGCATGAATTTATAATTCGTTTCATCTGCCCTAAGTTTATGAGAGTGTAATTATTCTTGAGCTTATGAGCTCTTACAAAGTATTCGATTCCATCTTTAATGAGTATATACTTGTTCTCAGCTCTATAGAAAATATCTTTTCTGTCATACAAGTAAGGACTTCCTAAAAAAATTCCACATATATCCAAAGGAATTATGTCTAACTCAACCTCATCTACAAATGCTGACCCAAAAGAAGACTTTAGTTTGTATTGTTTAGTTACTTGTAGTTGTGCTTTATCACTTAACCATCCTAATGGGTATGGTTTCTTGTGAGGTGTAGTCAGTAATCCCAACTTCTTTACAATTGCTTCAGAAATTAAATTTACTTGTGAGCCACTATCAAACAAAGTATCAATCTTTTGATGTTTGGAAATAACTCAAATATGGAAAAGCTCATGTCTTTTTTCTCTCATTTTCTTCATCAATAGTAGATTGTGCAGAATTACTAGTAGATGCTTCAAAATTATTACCTTTTATACCTATGGCTGCAATGGTTGTTTCATCTCCTTAGTCTGACCCCAAATATTTCTGAATAACTGCAACAATCTTCTTCTTCTTGCCCTCGAACTTCCTAGGTCTCAGCTCCGGATGGAGAATCCAACAGTGCTCATCATCATGCCCATCCTTCTTATAGTAAGTGCATGAAGACTTTCTTTTCTGTGCATTGTTGGCCTTCCTTGCTTTCCATTTTTGTTTTCTTTTCTCCTTATTATTGCTTGCAGTGGGTTGGGATGATCCCCCAACTTTTGGGTTCCCATTCTTTCCTTAGCTTCTAGATGCGTAGCTTGAACAGATACCTCATCTATACTAGTGGGATTAAACATGAGGATAGTGTGCCTCATGTAGTTGTGTAGACCACCGATGTATTTCAACAGAGTCTTAGGTGAGTCTAATGAGATTCCTAGAATCAAATCTCTCTTCCTAAATTCTTGGGTGTAACCTTGTACACTTTTCCCTTTCAATTGTCAAAGAGTTTGCCAGCTCATCATGGCTTACTACATGTAGGCCAGTGGATAGAACTGCTTTTTTATTGCAGAAACAAATTCACTCTAGACAGGAAGAGTCTTACCATGTCTCTTCATGTCAGCTTGGTTCCTGCCTTCCCACCAAACAAAGACAATGCCTCCAAGGCATAGTGTCATGTGGAAAGAGTTTTTTTTGCGGACAAACCTAACCTCCCTAGGAGTCTAAGACTCTCTAGTGACAAACAAACCAAACAAGAGCAATCCTTCTCTAAACATACATTATTCTATGAGAAACCAAGTGTTTTCCGATCTTACCTTAGTTCCAACGCTTGTTGTAGCAGTCCAACCTTGCTGATCCAGATGAGCTCCTCCTTCACTTTAAGACCTACATACACTAAC